>CBVK0101468198.1:0-23045 GCA_900067695.1 Picea abies | reverse complement strand
TTTGGTGTTTCACCTTCTAGGGTTAGGTTTTTGGATGTATAGGGTTTTGACATTCATGAGTAATATCAAAAATGCCTCAGGAGCCTCATTGTAATCATTCTACTCAGACGTATGCATGTAGCAACCACATATCTTCTCAGAGATAGCTACCACCATTCAAGCAAGTGTTTTAGTTCTGCAGTTTTATAGTTTCCGCCTATTTTATTTATTCAATAGAATATATTGTTCACTGGATATCTATGTTGTTCTTTATATCTTTGTGTTTATTGTATTCAGTCTGTTAATTAGTTTGTTCCGCTCCTAAATCTGGATCAAAAGTACCCATATTCTTTTACGATCTCATCATGAAATCTTGTACCATGGCATGAAGCTTTACAAGTTGTAGCAAGTGTTGATCAATGAGGTTTGTGGAGATTAAGGTAGCTTCTTCAACTACTTCCTTCCTTTGATTGGTGCTATCATGTACTACATTCACCAGTTCTTATGTTACCAAGTTTTTCCCAAGTTCATCTAATCTTGGGAGACGACTGTTCCTGATTAGTTCTGGAGCAACTTTATGGATCCTTGAGCATATTTCCATGGATTTGGTGACTTCTCTATAAACCTTTTGTCCTATATGTTGGCAATGATCTAATGCATATAATTATGTCTTTCTCTCCTCTTTTGATGGCCAGTAAATCTCAGGTGGCGCATCTATTTTCTCTTCGATCCATCTTTATATGTTTAATATTCCTTCGTAAATGGTGTTGTATTGCAACAGTTTCATTTGTCCTTGATTATTTTTCTCAATGACTATCACAACCGCATCTTGGAAGAGGTGCATATGGGCATACCTGTCAATGATAGCTCCTTCTAACTCATTTCTAACCTTTTCAACGCTGATTTTGAAGCTTTGGAGGCTCCTCTCATCAATCTTTACCTGCTGAAGTCTTTTCTCCAGTTCTCTGATCCTTCACTCCTTTTCTTCATTTTTTCGGCAAAATATTTGTATGTTTTCTATGTTGGCATTCATAAATGCAGATCCAGCCTTAGCTCTGGAATAGGGTTATTCTTTGACATCTCTTGTGAATGGGACATGGGTAACAACTGAGATACAGGCTCCTTCAGTTACTAACACTTTCTTTACTTGCTCCTGCACAATCCTACCGGTCTTACTATTATAAGTGAAGCTCCTTAGATCCAACACTTTGCTTGGATGAAATGGCTCCCAGAGCCTGAGTCCTAAACTGCTACTTGTCAAATATGTTTCTATTCCTGCAAAATATGTTTCAGGGATCTCCACATCCATGTGATGTGTTTTGTCTCTTCTGTCTTTTGTGTTTTTATTTTGTTTTTCTTTTGTCTTTCTTCTTCAACAACTTTATCTACTGCTTCTTTTTCCACTTTCTCTACTTGCTCCGCTGCTGCTCATTCCTTAATTTCTTATTCTGCTACAAATTTTTCTTATGCATCAACTTTAGCTCTAGCTTTGTCAGCCTCAATATTTCGCTTATTCTTGCTCGTTTCATTTTTACTTTTTAAAAATTTTTCTTTGTCCCTCCTCTTTTTATTTGTTGGTACCTCTTCTTCTTCCCCTACAGATCCTGAGTTTGTTTATATGGAAATAGGGGAAATGTGCCCAGCTTCTTCTTGTTATACCTCTTTTCTGGCTTCTTCTCTTTCCTTTTCTTCATTTACAATTATTCCCTTTGGCTAGCCATGCCTATTGAAAATAACTTTGTCATATGTCCTAGCATTTTGGTGTGCATATTCTTCTTCCCAAATATATGTAGCATACTCATAAGGTAGCTTGATGTTGTTGAAATGCTCCCTAAAAATACCCTTAGGATCATTTCTCCTGAATCTCTCTTTCCTAAAGAGATAGGAAAGCAAGGTATTTACTTCTACCTGGACCTATTTAGTATTTTCAAAGGAATAATTGCCAACATACAGAGGTAGTGGGGGCAAAATTGATTTCTTAAATATATACAACATTCCTCCATCTTCATTTATGATGGTTTTATATGCGACTCCCTGGAGAACAAGCTTGTTGGGCATGAACCATGGAAGTAATTCTGGTGGTTTCATCACACCATATATTCTTATGTAAGTATCATGCTCCATGAGGTACGAGTCCCCAATATTCCTAATGACTGCTATGGATTTGTCAGTCATGCATGGGGGAGTGGTGCAAAAAATGAACTCGTACATCGAAGAAAGAAAGTTTTTACATATCCTTTGGTACTCCGTATGATATTTGTGCTCCCAGAGTGCATTACAATATATGTGATATGCAGGGTTGGATGCTAACAAACGTCATCCCATTTTAGGGTACCTATGAGCTATGTAGATGATGTCCAAGAAGTACGAGGACATGTGGAAACTTGGGAATGTCCCTGGTTGGGATTGTATGACCGCGTATATAATTACTATAAGGTTCTCGGACAAGATGTATTCTCAGTTGAATGATGTTCCTTCATATGCGGAGTAATATATTAGAGGCATGTAAGATAAGGGAAAATTTTGATAGATTGAGTTCCCCATATAATCTACACAACATGGTTACCAAACACTGGTAGGGTCTTCTTAAGGCACTCGTAGGGTACACACTTTTGGGTCTGCACTTAAATTTCTTGTTTACCTTATACCACTTGGGGAAAAAATCTTTAGTTTTGTATTCAAACGCTCTGATAAGTTCACTATCCAACCTTTTTCTTCCTTCTTCAATATGGTAGCACTTGGCCAAAGAATCTGGTCTAAAAGAAGCTATGGGTTCCTTTCTCGCATTGCAGCCATATCTACAACCTATGTCAGTGTTCTTTAGAATCAAGGAGATAAAATATACACAAGGGAATAGTACTGGATTTGTTTCTACTTTGAAGATCCCTGATTTCCTGGTATTCCTGAACACTTGAAGCTCATCTGGGTCTTCAGTTTCGGCGAAGAAATTTGATTTTTTGAACATGTGTTAAATCTCTCCCCATTTCAATGTCTCTATGTCCCTCTCCAAAAGCCCTATTGTATCATCATATGTGTCTCTGATAATCTATATCTATCCTTATTTTTGTTGGGTACTGTTAGAGGCTTTGGCCCCAGATTCCTTTCATACCATTTTCTTTCGGGGTGACATGTTCAAACTTGACACGAAAAATAAGTTTAGGGCACATATTAGGGTAAAATGTACCATTCAATGCAACTAAATGATTAGAAATACTAGAGGGGTTATTGAAATTATTATGAGACAAAGATTCATCCTCTGAAGAGGTCAGGGTAATGGTAGGAATTTCTAAGAAACCTAGTAGAAACTTGGGGAGGAAAGGATAAAACTAGGCTTTGAAAAGCAAAATTTGAGGTCTAGAAATTAACTCCTTCTATGCAAGTCGGAGGAGTTTGTGCCAAGTTCTTCAATACAAGTGGTAAACTGCTTGAAAAATATATGATCGGGGAGGTTATGAACAATTCCTTCGATTGTGGTTGGAGGAGTTAGTTCCAATTATTTCTATAAGCCATCGAAAGCATTTACCAAGTGTCTTGAATGCTTACAAACATCAGTTATATTAATCGAAACTCTTCCGATCATATCAGAGGAGTTGAAAGTAGTTCCTTTGATATGGTCGGAAGAGTTATATCTAAATGGTCCGAGTGATGCAAAGACATTGTCTACAACTCCTCTGATTGCATTAGAGGAGTTAGTAAGAACTCCTCCGATGTGGTTGGAGGAGTTAGTTGAAACATTTCCAATGGAAAGAACCTTAGGGGTTTTCGAGAACCAGGGAAATATTTTTCCTAAGTATGATTGCATTGGGAACAAGTCTGGGGACAAACACTAATGGAGATCCTACCAAAGGTGTTCTCTCAGGATTTGGTCAAGTAAGGGAACCCTCTTATGAGACAAGTCTGGGCGTAAAGGATCATGTAGTGGAAGACATTAGGGGAAAAGCAAAAAGAATGATTGAAACGGTGTGGACAAAGTTGCAAGGAGAAAAATAAAGTTAATACTAACCCTAACCCTAACCCTAAAAATAAGAAGAGAAAATATTCCCTTACACAGATCCTAGTGCCACATGGAAGGTGAGGATAAGTCATGAGTTTGAACAGAATGGATCAACACGCTCTATGTCCTGTGTCCTTTCTCACTCAATCTCCTTCAGCAAGATAAAAATAACTGGGTTATGCTCCATTTATATGTATTAAGGGTCGTTTTGGTATTAAATGCGGGTAGGTTGGGTGGTTGAGGTCGGAGAGTTTGAAGACAAGTTATCCGATGAACATTGGACAACTTAGTGGAAATTATTCTGATGTTCACCAGGGAACTTGTTCTCAAGTATTCCAATCATGTCGGAGTTGATGGGAGAAACTCCTTTGATACAAATCAAAGGAGTTAAAACTAACTCCTCTGACTCATATCAGAAGAGTTAAAACTAACTCCTCTAACTCATATCGAAAGAATTATATTTAACTTGTGTGATAATAAGTGACATCAATGATGGGAGGAAGAAATCCTCTGATATGAATCGAAGTAGTTTGAAGTAACTCCTTTGATTCTCATCGAAGGAGTTTGAAGTAATTCTTCTTATTCTCATTGAAGAAGTTAATACTAACTTGGCCGATTTCATCTACTTAGCCAAAAAACCAAAATCCTCAAGTGATTTCCTTTTGAAATATGATTTCTCTAAGGATCTGATTCAGAGAGGGAGAGACTGGGAAATCTCTTCTTAAGTCCAAGAGATAAGGGCCCCCATTTTCCAAAGGCTATGTAAGATCAAAAGAAGGAAAATGGAGGGTTGTAGTGCCTGTCACAACAAATTGCGACACACTGGGGGAAGCCTTAAATCTTTGTAAGATGATGTCCACACATAAATTAAGGAAGATGTGCCCATCATGAAAAATCACAAGAGAGAAAGATAGGTCCCATATCTTGGATTTTTTAAGACTGAGATGATCCAGAGAGGAGAGAAACTTTCCAATGACTAGATTGCTTTCAAATTGATCTTTATTCATTTGATAAATGGCTAGAAAAGAGGATGCAGGTAGTATAATGGGAAAAAAACATCAATAATGTTAAGAATACAAGACATAATGCATTTCTCTGGTGTCTCTCCACTACCAGTGAGAATCCATATTCCCAATAGAGTCACCCCGATGGCATAAGCCTTGTTCTAATGCCAGTGAGCATCCATAGCCTCGACAAAGATACTTGCATGTACCATGTGATCTGGAAATCCTTTCCTCGAGCCTTTACCTTTTATAATATTTGATTCTCTTTTGTTTAGAGAGAAAGTTGGATGGGGCGATTCTAGTTAACCTTTAAAGTCACTAGGGATGGCACCTATGATGGTGAGATATTCTGACTTGATTATCGATGAGCAAACCGCCTGAGTTGTTATTCTGGATATACTGCAGATATTTTCTTCTAGATCATTTTTGTTTATCTCATATAATGTATTGATCTATTGTGAAGTAAAGTATCTTGGCTCTATGTTTCTCCCACCGTCTCTTTTGTATTGATAAGCTATGTTGCTCCACCAGACTCTGACTTGTGATAGTGTGCAATGGGGATTACATGTTTGGGGAAATATGTGGATTTACATCATGTCACATAGATGTTTAGGCTATCTACACCAGATGTGCTACGATTAAACATACGACCAAGGATAAATTACAAGGACTTCAGAAATCAAAGAAACAGTTGTCAAGAAGGATCACATAAGGGTCTAATCAAAACATACTAGTAACAAAAAAGATCTTAAAAAAAACAAAACAATAACCAAAAGAATCAAAATAAAGGTCAAAAATTTATTTATATACAAGTGAGAAACAACCTTAATGTCTAACTTATGTAGTATTTTAGAATTTGGCCATTGATAGGGAGGGAATCAAATTCCCCCTAAAGGTTTTATAATTGAAAGGTTCCTTGGCCAATATTTTCTTTAATGAGGTAAGGACCAAGCCAAAGTTGGTGGAGCTTTGAATGTTTTCCTTTATCTTCATGAGAATTTTTCCCATTTTAGAACCAATTCCCCAACTTGGAACTCTTTCTCACAGGTAGACTTATTATCAAACCAACTTTTTATTGTCTGTTGGCGAGCTTCAAACTTGCTTTTGGTTTTATCACTTATTTCTCTTTGGTTTCACAAGGTATCGATATGTTGTTAGATGATGGGAAATTCCCATCCCTGAGACTATTGTGTGAATTGAAGGGAAGGAAGATAGATATTAGAGGGTAGAACAACTTATTTCCCATAAACTAGGAAATAAGGTGAAGTTCCTATGGAATATTTAGGAGTGACCCGTTCGACCTAGAGAGCATTCTGTAAAGCATTGTGCCAATTTCTCTGGTGGTGAACTACGGTTCTTTTGAGGATACACATTATGTTTTTTTTTTGTAGATTCTACCAAGCGATTACCCTGTGGGTAGTAGTTTCCTGATTATTTCAAAACAATCCCTTTTTCTAATGCAAAGTTAGATAGCTTCAAAGATGAGAAATAAGTAGCATTATCAAACACTAAAGAGTTAGGGATTCTGAACCTCATGATGATGTGTTGTTCAAGAAAATTGATTACTACCTCTTCATTCACTTTGACTAATGGTATTTCCTCAATCCAATGTGTGAAATAATTAGTAACAGTCATAATATACCGGTGTTGCTTGGAAGAATGAGGATTTATCTCACCTATGATGTCTAGTCCCCATTGTTTGAAGGGTTCTTCTATAGCTACAAGTTGGAGAGGAATAACAGCTTTATGTTCCCTTCCCGTGACTTTCTGGCATACTTCACAACTTCTTGAATATGAATGAGCATCTTTGAAGAGTGTGGGCCAGTAGTATTCTACTCTCAACACTTTGTGGGTTGCTATGTCTTATGAAAAATGACCACCAGCCAGTCCATTGTGCATATCTTTCAGAACCTTATCATCGTCTTTCTTCTTAAGGCATCTAAGTAACACTCCATCATAATTCTTTATGAACAAGATGTCATGTAACAACCGATATTGTAAGGATTTCAGCTAAAGTTCCCTTTTCTTCTTAGCGTTGAGGTGATCCATAGAAATGCCATGTTGTAAGAAATATTTGAGGTCATTGTAATATGACCCTTCAATGGTTGGGACATATGGAACCTATTGAGTATACATTGTAGGTTTGTCTTGCCAACCATCCTCCTCTTGTTCTTCATCATCATCTCCTCATCACTAACTTACATAATCCTTGACCTTTCACAACATTAGCTGGTTTGAATTTGAGGTCATACTCTTGTGGAGCTGTCATCCAATTTTCTCGTCTTTCACCCAGTTTTCTTTGAACGAATAGAGACCTTACTTCTAGGTATGGGACGATGAATTTAGTATGATTTTTTAGAATATAAGGTCTGAACTGTTTGATGGCCTTATGGACAAAAAAATCTTTCTTTTCCATTGAAGGATAATTAAGTTCAAAACCTTGTAAACTAATGCTCATAAATGTGACAGGGTATTCATCCCATTGTCCCTCCTTTCATGTGATCACTTCTACTAAGGAATGATAAGATGCAAATGTGTATAACAAAAAATCTTTGGAGAAATATGGACTCCACAAATATGGTGCAGTGGCTATAGTAGATTTAATATTTTTGAATGCTTGTTTCTCCAATGGTGTCCACTTAAAATGAACGTCTTTCTTAATCATTCTTTGAAGTGGTTTCACAATTTCTACAAAATCGGGAACAAATATTCTTACAAAAATGATTCTGCCAAAGAATGATTGCATGGATTTCTTGTTGTGTGGTGGAGCAATTTGTAGAATAGCCTTGGTTCTTTCAGGGTCCACCGAAATTCCGTATTTAGAAATGAAGTGTTCTAACAAAATTCCTTCTTAAACAACAAAGAAAATTTTCTTAGGGTTTAGAGAAATCCCATATTTTCTTCATTGTTCAAAAATCTATTTCAGATGTTTCATATGGTCTTCCCACTTTTTTGAATAAACAATAACATCATCCAATTAAACCACCATTATTTGACCAATTAATCCCTTAAAATCAATATCCATTTCCCTTTGGAAGGTAGCTCTTGGATCATTAAACCGAAGGACATCCGTTTGTAATAATATGTTCCCCATTTAGTTTAGAAGGTGGCTTTTAATCGGTTAGGTTATACTATGAGAACCTGGTTGTATCCCGAAAACTCATCTAATAGAGAGAATAGCTTAGATCCAAAGACAAGTTGCAGGATTTTCTCCATTGGGGGAATTGGATAATTTTCTTTGTTGGAAGCACGATTAAGATTTTTGAAATCTATACAAATTATGATTTCTCCCGACTCCTTTATCATGGGAACCATATTAGAAACCCTAGTCGAATGTCTGACTTTAAAAACAATGTGAGAATCCAATAACTTCTTTAATTCTTTATGTATAAGAGGTTCAAGAGTTGGATGTATCTTTTTTATCTTTTCCTTGAATGGCTTGACACCTTCCTTGATGGGAATCACATGTTGTATTATTCGTGTGTCATACATTTTTAGATCATCATACATCTAGGAAAAAACATATCGATACTTCTTAAACAACTCTATGAATGTGTGCTTTTTCGTATCTAAATAATAAGTTCCTAGATTAACATATTTGGGCTATTCAAAAGTTCCCATATTGACCAAGAAATGCATCATAGTAGAACTATTTGTCTTCGGATTGGATGGCCTCCTGAACTTAGATTATAGATCAAATAGTTTCTCAAGATTCAAAACGTTATTCGTAACACAACTTGTTTTTATCTTATTGGTTTCTTCCCGATACGTTTGTAACTCTTGTTGATGTACCTCATCATCGATCACTGAATCTTGGAATGTGTCTTAACTAGTAAGAAAGTTGATAATCCACGAGTCGTTATCGAATACTCTCCAACTTGTGATATTTTCTGGTACGAAGGGCTCAGACATCATTTCAATTGAAAAACCATCATCAGAGGGCATAAATATATATGTTGCATTAGCCAATATATCTACATCTATATTTTGATCATGAAGTATAGAATAAATATTAAATTCATCAAATGAATAAATAAAATTCCATACCTCTTGCTGATAATCTGATATATGCAGAGGCAGGAAATGAATAATGTTTCTTACCTATTGAGATATGATTTTAGAATCACCCAACACCTTAATATATTTCACCTAAAGATCAATGGATTTTTTAAGGCCTTGAACTAAGGCTTCATATTCCGCGTTGGTACATTAAAACTCTAAGCAACATGATATAAGCATTTTTCCTTGACTAGGATTGATTAGAACACATCCTTCTCCAGCTCCATCATGTGTTTTAGATCCATCGAAGAACATGGTCCACATGTTAGGAATTTTGGTCTTATCATTTGAACTAAATCCTAAATTAGTTAGTATTGTACATGCACTATTATGGATTCATGGGTGGAGTCCCAATTGTAATTTTGATGGTATCTTAGATGTATGTGCTTCATAAAAGCTGTAGCCAATTTCGAAGAAGTAATTACCCAAAATGGAATGGGAAAATCTTATGGGTTCATTTTTACCTTCCAATTATGTCATTGTTTGCTTCATGTGTGCCTCGTTATTTACACAAATTTTATTGGGTTTTCCTTTATGAGGAAGCCACGGATCTGACCAATCAGTAGAAAAATAACCTTGAAGTTTGGTTGACCAATCTCTGCTTAAGAGAAAACCATATCTCTCGGGTATGTATACAACAATTGTGTCTATAGTTTGATGAACCCTGGGGTCAGATGATAACCTGATTAAAAAATATATGAGTTCACCTTTTACTTTAACATCCATTTTGTCTAATTTTATGATCCTGGTTTTCGTTATTTGTGGAACAACATTTATTTTTTTGGAAAATAGAAAAAGGCATGATATTGGAAGAGGAATCTGAATTTGTTAAACAATTGTGTACATTGAAATTAAATTTTTTATATGTGAGTAGAAAAGGTGGTACCTAGGATTTTGAAAATGCTCCTATGCTTGTTGCGTTTATAGCTCCTATTATCTCCACTTTGTGTATCTCCTATGCAGTACTTTCGGGGATGAGGATTTCAGTAGCAACGACATTTCCTTTCTTAGTATCATGAGGCTTGTAAGCGTCACATAGGAGTTGTCACTGTTTGGTTAAGGAACATATATCGAACATGGAAATATTAACTTTTTTTTTCCTCGTGTCTTTAATTAAATTGTAGTCAAGGTTGTTGATACTATGACCCATATTTTTTCTCAACTACTTTTTCATTGTCTATTGTCAATTTAATCTTAGCGTCATTCCCAACTAAACCAGATGTGTTTGGTTTATTATTTTTTGCTAAGATGGTTTTTCCAACTTTATTATTAATTTTCCCTTGGGTCACGTCATTTTTTTTGGAAGAACAAGGGGGGTGTTATTTTCCTAAGAAGGATGTTAACTTCTTTGGACGAAGGAGTGTTAGGTACTAGACCTTTTTTGTGTAAGTTATAACCTTTTGGAGTAGAAACTTTGACAACTTTCATATCTCCAACAAGGATTTCCTCAATCTTCTCATCATCTTATTCTGGACACCAGTCCCAAGAGGGCATAGCATATTTCAGGAGAGATTCATTAGAAACATCAGTAGGATCTTGTGCATGGAATTCATCATCCAAACTTTGTTGATATATCAATTGATTGATCATCAGGGTCATAGAGTTGACCCACTGAGGGCATGTTCGTTATGGGTGATTCTGATGATGATTAGAACAAAAATTATCATTAATGAAGCTATCTAAGTTGAAAGACATGTATGGTGGTTCAGGTGGTTGTTGTGGGTTATCTGGTTTCTTAAAGAATGGGTGGAAAATCCGTGGCTTCGATGATCCTTCACCGACATTATTTTTAAGGTCCACAACTTCATTAGATAACTTCTTAACCATTTTGACCACAATGTCAATGTCCTTTGAATCCCTGTCAGGTAGTTTAGCTAATAGAAATGATTTCTTTCCAGCTGACTTAGTTTCTTCGTAATGTGGATGTTGATCATATGCAGACAACTCCCTTTCTATAGTCTCGGCTTCATCAAAGTTGAGTGCTAATGTGTTTTTGTTAGTTCGTTTTATAAACATCCCTATGGAAGGGGTTAATGTAGATGTGTAATATTCAATAGCTAACAACTGAGCGAGGGCTACATCATGAGGAAACTTGATTAACACATTGAGAAATATTTGGTTAAATTCCTTTACTCTTTCTCTCTTGTCCATTTTGATAACCCCTAATTCATTATGTAGAGACATAGTTGTTTTTCTTTCTCCAATTTTTCTCATAAAGAGCCTTTCGAAACTGTCTCAATCAGCAATAGACTCGACATGTAAGCTGAAATACCAAGTAGAGGATTTCCTAGAAAAAGTGTAAGGAAACAACCAGCAAACTATGTTGTCATGTTCAACACCTAGAATATGTATGGCTAAAAAGAAATTATTCACATGATCTTCTGGGGACCCAGGTTTGTTTGGGTCAAATTTTGGAAGGATCTTATCAAATTTCCTTGGAATTTCATGTAGTTGTCCAACCATATTGAGAGCTCCATGGGCCCTCCATCGAGGTATAATTCTTTGTGGACCCCATTTTCTCCCATTAATTGTTCTAAAGTAATTTCTAGTTGTTTACTTTCGAATTGTTCTTCTGGTTCAATAAGGAAACACACAACCCTGCTCAAAGGTACTAGAACTTATTGTAAAGCAGTTTCAATGAGGTTGTCTACTAGAGGCACTTCCAAAATTATGTTTTGATTCCTCGTATTTAACTTCTTCAACAAATTTGACTCGAGGAAAAAAGTTGGGTTGGGGGTCAGAATTATTTGTTGAAGACTTATTACAGTTATTGTTTAACTCATTTATGTAAGCCATAAAAGATGGCCCTCCTTCTAGCGCCAATTCTATTGACGAGTCTGAATTCATTCGACAACAACAAGAGGTAGTCCTCGGTACACAGTCCCAACTAGACTATACACCGTTTGGATTAGGAGACCCATCCATTTTTTTCCCCGGCTACCATTGTTACTATATTTAGGGGTTTTGTCGGTTGCAGACCAGTTTTCCGATGAGGATGGATGATGAGTGGATATGAAATGTAAATATGTATATGAAGACTATGTATGAAATGCAAGCTAAATTAACACTAACCTACTTTAACCTATCCTAGCTAGGATCATACTAAAGTGACCAGTGAGATGTAAAATGAAACCAAATCATGTATGACTTCTACATAGATAACTGAGATAAAAGAGAAATATCTAAAACAAGTGTATACAAATACATATAACCGGAGTAGTCTAGATTATAATAATGCATACATTAACAACTCACAATTCTCAAAGAATTAATATATTTAAAGAAATACTATAAACTAAATAATAACATAGATTGTATGAGACTTGTTCTATAACAACATAGAATTATTATAGTCCATAGGACCAATTTCCATCTTCACCAGAAGTAGTTCTCAGCTCAGATACATTCATACACAATAATTCCTTCTATAACAACTAGCCCCGAGGGATTCTCAATATTCATTAAAAAATTATAAGTCCTTGAATCAATTCTTCAGTCTATATATTGCTTGAAAATCCAAAAAAGTCCCTTTCAAATAGGGTTATATTCTATTTTATACAGTTTTTTAGTAACTCCTATGTGACTCTTCATCTTCTTCTTGAAGGAGCAGTTACAAAAATGGTTCACCTTCTCATTCCAATTGACAAGTGTACAAAATGGGATGAAATTGAGATTGGTTAGGAAAAGGAAGAAACACAAGATATGTATTTTTTCCTTTTCTTATGGATTTATGCTTCTCAAGTAGGTTTCCCAAACTTCTAGCTGGTCATATAGAGATTCAATTCTTATGTACGTCAGTTGTTCTAATTTTGCATTGATCAAAGTGGTATTGTCCTCGAGAGTTCCCATATCCTTTTCCAATCTCTTCATGAATGATTATACCATGGTATGAATTTTTACTGGCTGGAGCAAGTGTTGATCAATGAGGTATATGTAGGCGAATGTAGCTTCTTCGACTATTTCCTTCCTTCTATTGGTGTTATCATGTACTTCATTCACTAGTTCTTCTATCACCAGATTCTTCCCAAGTTCATCTAATCTTGGGAGCCAGTCATTCCTAATTAGTTCCTGAGCAACTTTATGGATCTTTGAGCATATTACCATGGATTTGGTGACTTCTCTATCAAAATTTTGTCCTATCTACTAGAAATGATAAAGTGTATATAATTCTATCTTTCTCACTTCTTTTGATGGCCAGTAAATATCAGGTGGTGCATCTCGATTCTCTTCTAACCATCTATCCATGTCTGATACACCTTCACAAATGGTGTTGAATTGCGACAACTTCATATGTACTTGATTATTTTTCTCACTGACTCTCATAGGCACATCTTGGAAGAGGTGCAGATGGGCATACATGTCAATGAGAGCTCCTTCTAACTCATTTATGACCTTTTTAGCACTGATTTTGAATCTTTGGAGGCTCCTCTCATCAATCTTTACATGTTGAAGTCTTTCCTCCAGTTCTATGATACTTGACTCCTTTTCTTCATTTTTTCAGAATAATATTTGTATGTTGTCCACGTTTGCGTTCATAAATGCAGATTCAGGTTTAGCTGTGGCGAGGGGTATTCTATGACATCTCCTATGACTGGGACATGGGTAAAAAATGAGATATGGAATCTCTCAATTAATGGCACTTTCTTTACCGGTTCCTGCATGATCCTACCGATCTTACTTTCATAAGTGAATCTCCCTAGATCCAATACTTTTCTTGGTTGAAATGGATCCCAGAGCCCGAGTCCTAAATTGCTTCCTCTCAAATTTGTTTCTATACCCGTAGTAGATGTTCCAGGGATGTCCACCTCCATGGGATGTGTGTCGTCTCTTCTTTCTTCTATGTTTTAATTTTGTCTTTATTCTTTAGATTCTTTTTCTACTGCTTCTTTTTCCACTTTCTATTCTTGCTCCACTGCTTCTCATTCCTTAATTTATTGTTCTTTTGCGACTTTTTATTATGACTCAACTTTAGCTCTAGATTTGTCAGCCTCAATATTTCACTTCTTCTTGCTTGCATCATTTTTCGTTTTTAAACTTTTTCTTTTTCCCTCCTCTTTTTCTCTATTGGTACCTCTTATTCTTCCCCTATAGATACCAATTTTGTTGAGATGGAAATAGAGGAAATGTGCCCAACTTCTTCTTGTTGGGCCTCTTTCCTAGATGCTTCTCTTTCCTTTTCTTCATTTTCAATTCTTCCCTTCAATTAGCCATGCATGTTGACAATAACTTCATCATATGTCCCGAAATTCTGGTGTACTTCTTCTTCTTTTCGGAGATTTGTAGTATACTCATAAGGTAGCCTAATGTTGTTGAAATTCTCCTTGAAAATACACCTAGGATCATGTCTCCTGAATCGCTCTTCCCCAAAGCGATAGGAAAGCATGGTAGTTACTTCTTCCTGGGACTGTTTAGTATTTTTAAATAAAGAGTTTCCAACATATAGAGTTAGAGGGTAGGGGGGGATTTCTTTCTTCAATCTATACAACATTCCTCCAACTTTGTTTGTGCTGGTTTGATATGCTACTTCTTGGAGAGAAATCTTGTTGGGAATGAACCATAGAAGTAAGTGTTGTGGTTCCATCGCACCATATATTCTTATGTAAGTATTGTGCTCCATGAGGTATCAGTCCCCAATCTTCCTTATGACTACTACGGCTTTGACAATAATGCACAGGGGAGTGGTGAAAAATATGAACTCACACAACAGAGCGAGAAAGTGTTTTCATAACCTTTGGTACTTCGTACGATATTTGTGCTCCCATAGTACCTTACAATATATGTGAATTGCAGGGTTAGATGGTAACCAACTCCAACCCATGTTAGGGTACCTGTGAGTTACACACATGATGTCCAAGAGGTACGAGGACATGTGGAAACTCAGGAACATCCCCAGTTGGGATTGTCTAACTAAGGAGATAGATGTTATAAGATTCTCGAAAAATATGTCTTCCCAGTTGAATGATGTTCCTTCATATGCGTAGTAATATATTAGAGGAATGTAAGATAAAGG
The DNA here is from genome assembly GCA_900067695.1 of Picea abies. Lineage (NCBI taxonomy): Eukaryota > Viridiplantae > Streptophyta > Pinopsida > Pinales > Pinaceae > Picea > Picea abies. The sequence goes on along the minus strand of CBVK0101468198.1, from coordinate 7,999 downwards.
GAATTGTATTGCATCGGGTTCCTCGTATAATATGCACAACATGGATATCAAATACTGGTAGGGTCTTCTTAAGGCACTGGTGGGGTACCCACTTTTGGGTCTGTACTTAAATTTTTTGTTTTCCTTATACCCCTTGGGGAAAAAATATTTAGGTGTGTATTCAAACTCTTTGAGAAGTTCACCATCCAACCTCTTGCTTCCTTCTTCAATATGGTATCACTTGGCCAAATAATCTAGTCTAAAAGAAGCTATGGGTTCCTTTCTCGCATTGTAGACATATCTACAGCCTATGTCAGTGTTATTCATAATCCATGAGATAACATCCACATAAGGGGATATTGTTGGATGTGTCACTACCTTGAATATCCCTGATTTCCTAATATTCATGAATTCTTGAAGCTCATCTGGGTCTTCAGTTTCGATGGATAAATTTGATTTTTTGAACATGTGATAAATTTCTCCCCATTTTAATGTCTCTCTGTCCTTCTCCAAAATTCCTATTGTATCATCGTATGTAGCTTCGATAATATATATCTCTCATCCTACTTGTTGGGTATTTCTAGAGGCTTCAGCCTCAAATTCCCTTGCTTTTCGTTTTCTTTCGGGGTGACATGTTCAAACTTGCCATGAAAAATAAGTTTAGGGTGTATATTAGGGTAAAATGTACCATTCATTGCAACTAAATGATTAGAAATACTAGATGAGTTATTGATATTATTATGAGACAAAGATTCATCCTTTGAGGAGGTCAGGGTAATGGTAGGCATGTCTAAGAAACCTGGTAGAAACTTGGGGAGGAAACGATAAAACTAGACTTTGAAAAGAAAAATATGAGGTCCAGAAATCAACTCCTCCGATGCAAGTTGAAGGAGTTCGTGCTAAGTGCTCTAATACAAGTGGGAAACTTCTCGAAAAATCTCTCATTGGGGAGGTTATGAAAAACTGCTCTGATCATGGTTGGAGGAGTTAGTTCCAATTATTTCGATAATCCATTGGAAGATTTTACCAAGTGTCTCAAATGCTTACAAAGATCGACGATATTAATCGAAACTCTTCCGATTATATCTGAGAATTTGAAAGTAACTCCTCCGATATGGTTAGAATATTTATATCTAATTGGTTTGAGTGATGTAGAGACATTGTATGCAACTCCTCTGAATGCATAAGAGGATTTAGTAAGAAATCCTTCGATGTGGTCAGAGGAGTTAGTTGCAACATTCCCGATGGCAAGAACCTTAGGGGCTTTTGAGAACTGGGGTGAGAGTTTTCCTAAGTATGATTTCATTAGGTACAATTCCAATGATGGGCATTGATGGAGATCTCGCCAAAGGGGTGATCTCAGGATTTGGTCTAGTAAGGGAACCCTCTTATGAAGACAAGTCTGGGAACAAAGGATCATGTAGTGGAAGACATTAGGGGAAAAATGGAAAGCGTGATTGAAATAGTGTGGAGAAAGTTGCAGGGAGAAAAATAAAGTTAAACCTAACCCTAACCATAACCCTAAAAATAAGAAGAGCAAAGATTCCCTTACCTGGATCCTAGCGCCACGTGGAGGGTGCGGATAAGTCACGATTTTGAACGGAACGAATCGATGCACTCTATGTCTCGGGGACTTTCTCACTCAGTCTCCTTTGAAAGATAACAATAACTGGGTTATGCTCCGTTTATATATATTAAGGGTCATTTTGGCATTAAATGCGGGTAGGTCGGGTGGTTGAGGTTGGATATTTTGAAGACAATGTCTCCAATAAACATCAAAGAACTTAGAGGAAAGTCCTCCAATGTTAATAGAGGGACTTGTTCTCTAGTCCTCTGATCATGTCAGAGTTTATGGGAGAAACTCCTCCGATGCGAATCAAAGGAGTTAAAACTAACTCCTCTGACTCATATCGAAAGAGTTATCTTTATCTTGCATGATAATAAGTGACATCGGTGATGGGAGGAAGAAATCATCTGATGAGAATTAGAGGAGTTTGAAGTAACTTCTCTAATTCTCATCGGAGGAGTTAATACTAACTTGGACAATTTCATCTTCTTAGCCAAAAAACCAAAATACTCAATTGATTTCCTTTTGAAACATGATTTCTCTAGGGATTTGAGTCAGAGAGAGAGAGACCAAGAAATATCTTCTTAATTCCGAAAGATGAGGGGCCCTGTTTTCCAAAGGATATGTAATAAGAAAAGAAGGAAAATGTAGGGTTGTAGTGGCTGTAACAACACAATGCAAGGGAATGAATTAAAATCTAGGGTTTGGATCAAGTCTGAGTCTTGATAGTTGAGATAGATCAATTTACGGATGGGAACAAAAACTTCCATATAGATGCAAGTCTAGGCATAGGCAGTGTAACGACCATGTTTAGTTTCTTTTGCAAATCTAACATAGGTTCCCATCATATTACTTATTCTTGGAGAGATTTCCACATCCCAATATTTGTGTGACAATGAATAGAGACAAACCTAGACTAGGGCACATGTAAATTCTTCCTTGTCTGGATTGGATTTCTCTATTAAGTAACGGAGGTGTAGACCAACTAAGAGAAAAAAGTAGGGTCCATTTTCAAAAAACCACTCACAATCCTCATGATTATGAAAGATGGCTATGAAAAAACCTTTAGAACCAAGCTTGAGATCAACATGATCTCTAGGTTTTTAGAAGGATTTTCTTCAAGCGATTAGGTCTCTCTCCAAAGGCTAGATCCCAAAACATTTACCAATAACCACGTGGTCCTTCATAAAATGAACATATCTTCCAACTCACACTAAATGAATTTCATATTTAGGCATCTAAATTGCCTTTGGAATGCACTTCCCAAGTTTCCATTTGGGCAGTCCACCATTGGGGATGAGGTAGATCCTCCATGAGGGAATCTTGGGAGGGGATTGCACCAATGACATCTTTCAATTGAGCAGGGATACAAGAGGAATCACCATTATTTGTTGAATGAGTTCCTTCACCAACACCATTGAGGGATGATTTGTAGGAAGGGGGGCTAACCACCCCCCCCAACCCTCTTGGGATCCATTGAAAGAAATAGATCAAATATGAGGATTCATAAAATGCAGAAAACCCTAACCAACAATGCTACAATGAATTTTGTTTGCAAGAATACTTAAAAAAAATAAATTGTTTTTAGAAGTAAATCGAATTAATACAAGTTTTAATGAAACTTTGGAGATAGTTAAAAAATAAAAAATATGGACGAATGGACACAGATGTATTTATGAGTCCATTCTGGGAAGATGGATGTTGCATGTTGGGAAGCTAAAGAGGAGGATTATTTAATATTAAAGAATCCACCAAGTCGGTAGACCCGTCACAAGTTATCCAGAGGCATAGAGAATTTTATCTTTCTGTTGAAAATCTCAAGCTGCAAAGAGGAGAAAATAGGGAAATCCTTAAGAGGGATATGGTCTAGGATGATAGACCAAGTTCTTCAATCGGTTGAGACTGATTTTGGGTGCTAGTATTAATAGACATTGATTCTTTGTTTGGATTGAAGAATACCTTTGAGGGTAAGGAAGTTGGGATTTCTTTGAAGTTGAGGAATCTATTTCCAAGAGTCTTCCTAAAAGAGGGCATACCTCCCATCTCATAATTCCCAAACGCTTTGAGTTTGTATTAAGGATTTATGCTTCCAAGAAACATTCCATATTAAGGATATAAACCTGTTCCCTATCATTCTTATGAGATCCAAAAGGTTGAATTTATTGGAATATTTATTTTCTCCATATTTCACACCAAAGCTCTCCCTTGGATTGAAGCTAATGCTGTCAGGTTTTATCCCCAAGGATGCTATTGAGGGGTTCATTATCTCTCCACCTCAAGCCCCCTTTTATCTTGGGAAGTCAAAGAATGTTCCAAGTGACCAATTCCCATTTCTTGGAAAAATCAGTGCCTTTCCACATAAAATTGCATTGAAGAGCCTTGAAAACCTTAAGAATGTGTTTAGGGAAGTGAGAGTGGAGAAAAGATACAACAAAATAACTTAAAGGACTAAATTGAGAAGGATGAGATGACCATCTATATTAAGGGAGAGAAAGGTCTAACTAGAAATATTTTTAACAAGTCGGGAAAGGAGACCTTCCCAAAAGCAATTGCGAACACTAGTATCAAGGAGCGGGACACCAAGGTATTTGGATGAAAGGGAGCTCCTGGACAACTCAAGGATACAGGACACATGCAATTAAATAGAGAGGGGCATGTTGAATAAGAAAAAATGATATTTGAGATGGTTAATGGAGGTTCTTGAGGCCTCCATGAAGTCATCCATAACCCTTTTGAAGGCTCTAGCTTCATTGGCTTAAGGAAACCCATCAACATGGTGTCATCAAAAAACTGATTATGAGAGAGGGGAGCAGACATATTTATGGAGAGAGAGGCCACGTAGACTATGAGAGTGAACAAAAAATTTAATACTTCATCCTAGACCTTCAACCACAAGAATAAAGATAAAAGGAGAAAGGGGATCACCTTGGTGGATGCCTCTGAAAGGATGAAAAGGAGGTGAGGGGGAACCATTAATCAATAAGGAAAATAAGGCCAAGGAGATAACATCATGATCTAGCTGGCCCAGGAAGGATGAAATCCAAAGGACAATAGAACATCATTGATGTATTTCCAGCTGAGCTTGCCAAAATCTTTGGATATGTCAAGTTTGATCAACATTCTTATATATTTAGTGGATTTTAGGGAATAAACCACCTCATGGGAAAGAATAATTCTATCAAGGATTTGACAACCTTCCACATAGCCAAATTGTTCAGGGACAACCAAAAGTAGCATGAGGGTTTTGAGTCAGGAGGCGATGACTTTAGTTATGATTTTGTAGATGATAGTACACAAGGATATGGGTCAAAACTGATTAGGATCAGTTGCTTTCTCCATATTAGGGATAAAATTCATAAAAGTGGTGTTGAGAGCATGGAGCACACCTGATATTCTCTGTGATTCAACAACAAGAGCCCAAACATATTTCTTGACGGTGGGAAAATACTGGTGGAAGAAATCCAAGGTGAAGACATCAGGACCTGGTGACTTTTCAAGAGTCATATTCATGACTACGACTTCAACTTTTGATAGGGAAATGGGGTGCATAAAACATGAATTGTGATCAATAGTGATTAGTTTAGGAATGTGTTGGGTAATAGACTGGATAGAAAAAAAAATATTTGGTTGGGGATTAATTAACATAGTTTGGAAGAAAGAGACTAACTCATGCTCAATATCTTGATGAGAGGTGAGTTTATTACCTTCAAATGAAGTTAATTGGGTGATGCGATTGGAGTGCTAATGTTGGACCATCGATCAATGAAATAATTTAGTGTTGTGCTTTCCTTCCTTGATCCATTGAATCCTCATTTTTTTCCTCCATAATATTTTCTCTTGATGTCACCTTTCCTCAATCTAGGAACATAATTTATTCTCTTGCTATGAGAGATCCTCCGACCATCCATGATGGATGATTTGTTATTGGAGGTCTACCATATGAGATTCCATTTGTTTATGGACTTGAAAGATGTTTCCAAAGACCAACTTGTTCCAAGATTTAGGATGTTTCTTGAGGTTCTTTAGACAGTGATGGAAGCGAAACATTAATAACCTTGTGCCACATCATATTTAGCCCACCATTTATGAATGTTCTTCTAAAAATATGGGTGAAAGAGCCAAAAAATTTCAAATATAAAAGGCCTCTTGAGAGGAGTGCTCTAAATATCAATATTGATACATATAGGCTAGTGTTATGAACCTGTTGTTGGGAGGATATTGGCCTCCATTTGGAGTCCTGAGAGCATGATAGATTCAAAGACTAGGAATCTATCAAGTTGATAGGAAATTTGTTGGGATCCAACAATTCAGTTGTTCCAAGCATGCATACTACTGAAAATTTCAATGTCAACCAGTGTTTGGTTCTAAATGAAGGTATTGAAAGTGACATTATCAATATCTAGCGTTTGTATCCCTCAATTTTTTTCAAGGGAGGAGATGAAGTTGAATTCCCCACCTAATATCTAAAATTGGTGTTCAATGAAGTTAGTAATGTTTTGCAATAATTGTAGGAAGTCATATTTTTCATTGATTTATAGTGGTCCATAGATATTAGTGATAAAGCATGTGGATCCCAAGACTATTGGTTTGAATTGAGTTGTGAGAATTCTTGTAGTAGCAAAGTAATTTTCCAAAAGGACCATGGGTGGATTCCAAAGGATTGCAAGCCCCCTTGCAGATCCTATGGACTCCAAGGAAACTAATTGTCCATTTTTCCATATTTTAGGAAGAATAGTAGCCAAGGTTGAAATAGAGCATTTGTTTTCTTGTAGCATAAAAATGTCAAGAGATTCCATACATACCTTATTGTGCAAGAGCCTTTTCTTTCTCTTACCATTTATTCCTCGAATGTTCCAAGAGACAATTTTGATTGAAAACTTAGGGAGGGAGAGGGATGGTAAGAATATGTGATCAATGCATTTTTGCCAAAGTCGACCAAGATATCCCCAATTTACTGTAGAAGTTGCAAATTAGATTTGCATCCACTGCACTTATCATCTCTAAGTTTTCTCTTGGTCTGCTTTAGTTTGTTGGTCTGAAATCCAAGTGTGGGGTTGGATCCTTTTGATGGATTAGGGCCAGTGGTATCCTTCTTTCTTTGGAGGATATCTTGATGTACACACTGAATGTGTTCGAGTGGGATCAACTTCATGTACTTCCTATGGCATGAATCGAACATACCATGTATATCGATTCCTTCCAATTCCATATCATTTGGATCAAGGTCAGTTCCCTCCTCCCCTTCAAGATTCATGGTCACATCTTCCAAGGGTGTGAGATAAATAGGAATATCATAGGATTTTGGCCCTTTGCATTCATCAATGTTATGGGAAGGATTAAAAGGTTTGCGGTGTTAACCCCATAGGATAGGGGTAAGTAAGGAGATGATGTCTCGATGCCTACAATTTGAAGACATGGAGTGTCGAGAGCCGGATGAACAAGAAGATCCCCTCCTCTTACAACACATCACCATTGATTTGAAGTAGCAGCATCCACCACACCAGATTGTCCCATAGAGAACAATAGGTATTGCTTCATGAGGTAACAAGTCCAGTCTCATGGTAAGTTTCATTTTAATAATTGAAGCATTGGAACATGTTGCAAAGGGTCCTTTCTTGATTTTGAAAATGTTTGCCTAGAAATTATTCTTTTTTCTTGATTTCACCTTGGTGGTTGACATGTTTTCCTAGTAAGTGGGTCACCCTTAGGAAAAGGGTTGGTACTAGGGGATGCTCTTGAAGGGAAATTATACCATTCTCATCCATATTCACCACTTTCCATGCGTATTCCCCTTCATTTCCTCATCTTTTGGGTTTTCATGCTTATTGAACCCAAGAAGGGCTTGTACATATTTTCATGGGAAGAAGGGGATAAAGGCCTAGAGGGGTTATAGATGAAAAAATATAAGATCCATAAATTATCTTCTAGATTCTCTCCCTAAGGTCCTGAGAGAAATGAAATGCTTCTCCGCAAAAATTCAAGGACCTATAAAAAGAAAAACACATAATTAATAAATGTCCCACTTGTTGAGGGAATGCATTTGCATTGTATTTTACTTTTCTTACACATGGCACTCGATGTGTTCTTAGCTTCAAGTGGAATTATGGTTTTCCTTACTTTCCATTGCAAATAAAACTCAATGTTTTGGATCATAATCAAATAATGACAAATAAAGGGCTTGGAAAAATGTTGCATTGCAAATGATGATGCAATACACCATCTATAAAGGCACTCGTAAATGAAATAATATGATTCCTTTTATGTTAATAAACCCCATTCCCAAAATGCATGCCCCTATCCATCTGATACACTTTTTCATGACTTAGAGAGGGTCTTCTTGGGAAACACTCCTTGACTTGGGTATTGTTATATCCAATAGGGCACCATGACAAACCTCCCATACTTAAATTTGGCAAGTTGTATAAGGTCTTTGAGAATTTGTTTAATTTGAAA
>CBVK0101468195.1:1302-16118 GCA_900067695.1 Picea abies | reverse complement strand
AAGACAACAAGTGGGAGAATGTTGGGTTGTTATATTCTTTGTAGTGAAATTCTAGTCAAGGGGAATCGACTGATGGTCGAAGTCGAGGTAGATCGACAACATCGACAACAAGTTGAATTCAGGGTAGTCGAAGGTCGAGGAAGTCGATCGGGCAAAGTCGAAGTCAAAGATATCGACAACAAGTTAACCAACAAGAGGTTAAAGTGTGGGAGTGAGATGACCAAATAGAGATCGAATGAAGATTGAATGGTAAACCCGACTTGAAGTTGACTGTAACAAAATTGGAGGATTTGTGGGATTTGTAGCCAATGATATGCATGGATCTGTAACTATTTTTGGTCGCCAATATTTAGGGTTTTTCCTGTTATAAAGTCTATTTCTCTCTATTTTGGCATTTATTATTTCCGCTAGTTATATTTATTAGTTAATGAAGTTTATGGATAAAAAGTGTTTTCACATGATGTTTTGAAAATATTCAAGTTGATCTTCAATTTCTCGAATCTGGTCGGATGTTTATGTGTATTTATGAACTAATTGACATCTAAGTGTTTTTGGGATGAATTGGTATCAACGTTTTTGTTGATATTTCAGATCCAATTGGTATCAGAACTCATTTGGTATTTTCAAATCAATTAGGAAAACACATGACTAATTCATGAATCATAGCTAGATCAATGAGTATACTAAACTCGATCATCTCATGAACTCCCATGATTTCTTTAGCAATATATCCATGTCTAATCCTAGAGAAAGAATGACTTTCCACACCTCATATCCTCCAAACAATTCCTTCAAAATAAATTCCTTTCTTAACCTCTTTTGTTGAACATGGTGTAGGGGTTTATCAGGTGTATTTGCAAGTGATCTAAGAAAATACACAAGTACCCATCATATATTAGTTGTAGACAATTCATCATATACTATATGTATGAATTTTTTTATCCATCCTTGGACTTCAACTTCCATTGATGACAGTAGTAGGTTTGGGCATCTACTCAACAATAAAATTATAGATAGGTTGTCTTACCCCTTTGCAACAATTATGTCCCACGTGGGAACAATTTCCCACATTGCCTCTATTAGATTATGTAGATAGCCATTTTGTTAGAAAAAATCAAAATTAGATGCTTTCTTTAGGGCATGCTGAATAGGTATCTGATATTTAGATCACACATCTTTGACAATATTATCCCCACTATAGGTGACAATATGAATACCTATGTATCCATTACTTATTGGATCACCATTAAGGGTTCTAGGCTCATAATTCACCATGTTATCACTACATTCCCTTCTATCTCATGCCTCCCATTTATTAATCAATTATGGACGATATTTATTATTATTATGCCCGGTCTTCTTGTAGTTCCCACAATGAGGTTGAAAATGCCACAAACAATTTCTTGTGATATACTCCACTTCAATAATATTGTAACATTGTAGTGGAGAATGATTCACATAATTCCATGGAGTTCTATTATATTAATTCTAGTTTGCAATAGTTCTATAGATAAGAATCTATTTTTATTAGTTCTATTGAGAGTAATTTATTTGCATAATTCTTCTCAAGCCACTCGATGAATGTGAATAATGCATAACAATTCTCTATACAATGAGTGTTGATCCTACAAATTTTTCAATGAAAAATTGATAAAATGCTACTATGTTTATGTAGTAGTAGGTAATAGTGGGGACCATGACCAATAATTTGGCATATTTCAAAAATCCCAACATCCGCCTTTCTAACAAATAGGCTAGCCATAGTATTGATATGTCTATGAAATATGGGGTAATAATTCCACATATGGCCTTCTATCTTACATAGAATGCACCACACCACCTCCTTGTATTTCTACTTTCCTTTTTCCAATTCTTGGATTTACATAGATAAAGCTCTCAACTGATACTAAAATTAGGCTAATCCTAGATCTAACCCTCAATTGGTTTCTTTGGAAAATTCATTGATGGACTCTAGGTGCATTTCAAACTCTATGTCTTATTGTTATGTATTCAATCATTGTTGCAACAACAACATCCACGCGTGAGGTAATGGTCCAAAAATGAGCCACTCCTTATGTTTCACCTCCTACATTGTCTAACTTATGTATTTCATCAAATCTTAGAACTACTGGCTATAATCCCAATTTCTTTCCCCAACCTTTCACCTAATTTCCTTTAACTCCATGATACTTGTTGCTCCAACTTCATATTTTGAAATTATTTCACAAAATCAGCCTACAACTGAACCAAACTCACCCACGTTGAGTGGTAGCATTCTACTTGTATTTCATGTACCACTATAGTTCTCTTCCCTATAGAGTAGTTTGAAAATCCACCAAATGGATGATCTTTGTTGTCCTCTATGCATTCCAGAGTTTTTCATAGAGGAACAAATGTTTCTATGCGTCTTTATCACCTTTTCCATGACATAGAGGAAGCTACAAAGAAAATTCATAAAATATTCATTTGGTCATGTTGTCATCCCTATTTGGTAATTTCGAACCAACAAAAATTCTAGTGGTAATGACTATTGTACTATCATAGTGTCTCCTACAACTACACTCATAGAATTGGACAATACTAAGGAAAACTTTTAATTTCCTCCAACAATCACACTTATACTATTTAAATCCATTATAATAGGCATACTCTGACTACTAATTACACACATGCATGCACACACACATACACACATGCACACACATACACATACACACATGCACACACAAGCACTTTGCACAATAATGGTCACTGGATTCTAATAAAGGTCAACATGCATAAGGGGGTAGGACATATGATGAAATAACAACACTATAATTTCATTATACCTCCTGAACTGCACAAATCTGTATATGGTTAGAATATTAGAATGAAACATACTCAAATGCATCTTCCACGGATTCTGCAGTGACTTTTGGGTCAATAAGCTCAACCAACATCTATATGTATGTAGTATGTGCATCTGCATCTTCTGTGTCATCATGCATATGCCATCTCAATTCTTTAGAATTTTCTTCCAACTTTGTGAACTCCTAAATTCTTTGCATCAACACACTTTCACTTTCTTGATGTTCTCTTTTTTAAATAGCTAAAGCTCATTTATGCACTTCTCTCATCCTTTTCATTGTTCCACATTATGAATACATCTTAGAATACTATCTTCTCATAAAAGACTCTTTCCCAAATAATATCTTTTCCATTTCTTCCTATCACCAACTTTCTATGAGCTTTGTGTGCTTTTGATATTTCTTATGTGGTTAACTTTCAATACCCATTGCCTTTACCATCATCGAAATTTCCAACAACTTATGCAACATACTCCACCATCAGATCCTCCTAGTGTTCTATCCCTCCATGTAGGTTTTATGCTTCCATCTCAATGGGGTTTAGAAACATACCCCACTCCACCATCGACATTTTTATCCACATAGGCATTTCCTCAATCAATCTTTTGTGTGGTCCTTTCTTGAAAAATTATATCACCTTAGTTAAATACTTATGAAATTCTACCACAAACTCTAATGCATAACCTCTTACAATGCCTTTAAACTAGAAATCAATGGGTCATGGTCATATTGCTGTATATTTATCACATCCTTAGCAGTATGCTCAACTCTTATACATGGAAGCCAATGTTGATTCTCCTCCGCAAGTATTTACAACCATTCATGAAACGTTATAGGGAATTCAACCCATAAAATCTCATGTAGACACTTAAAACAAGTGTGTATCATTAAATTTTGCAGCAACTTCACCTCAATATGCACTTTCTTGGCATTCAAATTCATGAATTCTTATTTCTATCAAATATTAAAGCTTGGCCTTCGTTGACCTCCATTGTATCTCAACTTCTTTTCATTTGTGAAAGTACTAGCAACAAAACCATGTTGTTGGCTCTATGATAGACCTAACTCCGTAGAAGGTGTTGAACAAATCTCTGTAGTAGTCTAGTATGTTGGCATAATCAACCTTCCAAAAAAACAAGGTCTCACCTAAGGCATGTTTGATAGTCACTAATCAAGTGATGTGAAAAATATTAAGGATTTAATGGGGATGCATAATCCATTAGTTAATCTTTAATTGCATTTATTTGAGCTAACACAACTTAAAGCATCATAATAAATACAACAATGTAAACATATACATCACAAAAAACATACACATGAACATGATAGCCTTTCATTGTATTAACATAACAAGTATTACATTTCATAGAAATAACAAACTACACAACTACCATGACCAAAACTAACACCCTAACACAATCCTCTCATAACTAACTCAACATAATAACATAACTAAATTTACATAGAAACCTCCTCAAATATATAGGAAAATGAGGAAGTTACATAATATTGTCCAATATACCAGAGAATCTGCTAGTTGTATTCCACTCATACAAAGGTGTATGCCTTTAACAAGATCCATAGAATACACAAAGTGTTTATGAGCCAACTCCTTAGACTCAACATACAGTCATGGAGTTTTTCATACTCAACTTTCTATGATTTCACATACTCAAGCTTCTACAACTTCATGTCTTCTGCAAATTTATCTTTTACTAAACACAACTTTGTATTAATAATTAGTCAAAACTAGGCCACGACGAGTCCTCTCAAAATGTTTTAATAACTCGAAATGTTTTAATAACTTATTTCTATGTGCCAATAACTTTATAAACACATTGAAAATTATAATAGAAATCGAAATAACATTTTTGGGCAATTAAACTTTTATTTTTATTTAAAACTATTATGAAAAGTTGAATTAACACACATATAACAATGTTATTATGAAATTTATATATAAAAACAAAAAAAAATAATTTTCAAATTATATAATATATTGACCATAGAATCTTCACAAAGAACCACAATTCATCATGACCTTTTCCGTTTTTATGAACGTACTTTTTGTTTTTAAATTTTAATAAACAAAGGAATTAGGTGCAAAACAACTAGTCTTTGTCTTCAAATTAAATTAAATATTATGATAAATAAAAAAAACTCAAATTTGAAAATTCATCAATTTGTTTTTTCTAGTTAAACCATTACAATCATAATTGTAAATTTTTGGTTATACCATTATTATATATATATGTTATAAATTTTTAAATTTATTTCAAACATTTAAATTATTTAAAAATAGAAATTAAGTTATAAACCTTGTTCTTACTCCACTAAAGTTTTGCATTTTTCTCATTCTATATAATCATTATTATTCATCCAAATCAAAAACAAATTCATAAAGAAATTCATTGAAGTTTCAATTTATATTACAAGTGCCACCATGCCAGTGCCACCCTAACATGTTAGAGGATTTCTTCAAGTATCATTCTAACATCTTAGGTTAAACAATAGCTATTTAGACTATTAAATTCATTATTTGTATTATTATGTAATTAGTTTATTTTAGAGGTGAGAGATATTGAAGCTTTTTAACATGTTATACTAATCATGTATAACTATGTAGATTATACAATTCCATTTTTTTGTGTTATTATGTAATTCGTTCATTTTAGTGGTGAAAATGATTGAAGCCTTTTAAATCACTCAATCCAAACTACATTTGTCACAAATTTGTTCATATGCTAGTATCACTCTAACATGTTAAGGTAAATCATAACTATATGGATCATGAAATCTCTTCTTACATTATGAGAGTGAGGAATGGTAGTTAATAACATACAATTCCCAAAAATGTTATGATTCATCTCAAGATGTTATGATTCATCTTAGGGTCTTAACATAGGTCCAAGATGACTTGTTGTTAGTAGCACATAATTTTCATTTTTTTTATTATATGTCATAATTATAAAGTAGTTAAGGAAGTCATGCATCTTAATATAACAATGATGTTAATGAGGGCACTTATAAAATAGTGATATCTTGCAATTTAATATGGTTGATTGATTCCAAAAATAAATAATGATTGATGGACTTCTATAAATTACAATATAATACAGAACACCAATTTTCAAGAAACATCCCACACATAATTTGAAATCTAGTACTCCTACACCCAAATTTTGAGATGATTTCAAAATTAAGCTACAAACAAGTTCAAAGGCCTATAAATTATTAGAAAATATAACTCAAAACTCTTACCAAATTGTGTAAAGAGAATACTCTAGCAACAAACATTGAAACAAAGAAACTAAAGAGAAATGAGAAGCTAAAGAGAAATGTTCATTAATAGAGTATAGTGAAATTTTGTGAGTTGAATAGGAAAACTAGATAGAAATATATTTAATATGGTTTAAATTATTAAACCACACAACAGTTCGTATGAAATCCAACCTCCATTGTCTACACCTCGTTGACATGATCCTCCATAATAACCATTACAATAAATTAATACAACTAGTAAAATTCATTAGAGATATCAATTTATGTGTGCATATAGGCCTACAAGCATTGTTAATAAATGATCATTTATTATTATAATTAAAGAAAAAAGGGTAAACAAATAAAAAGGTTTAGGGATTATAATTAAGGGATAAATTAAATAACTAGATTTAACAATTATCGTTTTTTTTTTTAAAGTGAAAAAGTATTGTGAATATAAATATACTAAATTATTGAGATGTTGATACTACATTGTGAAAATATAAATTTAGATCTTCAAGTTGTCTATGCATGATTGAATTCATAGAAATCAAAATCATTCATTCATTTTTTTTTTCCATTTGTATTATCTAAAGACTAAAATTTCCCTAAAAAACTATAATTACTCCATTATATGTGGTTGTCACACATTTACTAAATGTTTGCATTGTTTCACTTCCATTTCCAACTTGACATATTAATCCAGTAAAACTCTCACCCATTAAAAATTTCATAATCCAATAGAGATCATGAGATTAATAATAAATATAACTTTCACCCATAAAACTTGACTTGCAGCTTAATTATCCATAAACTTTTCTACAAACAAGACTTACAATTTTAAAAGATGTTCCATATCCCATTAAACTTGAAATAGGTGTAGAAATATTATTGTTAAAAGTATCACTAACAATTCAAATCACAGACCGTAAAGACTAGCCCTCTAGCAATTATGTTTTAGATATAATTTTAAAAGGAAACCTTAGAAGCTTTAACCAAGACATTATAATAACTATAACTCAACCTGATTAGATTTATAATATTCCCCAACTATATTGGATTGTTCCCTTGATATTGTTGGAGGACAACTTTCTATAAGAACATTATCAGTTAGACACATTGGATATGCTTAATGCAATTCAATAGTTCGTTGTGTTATAGGTTAATTGCAAAGAATATGTCCTATGATTACTTATGAATAAGTTAGCATACCAAGTTTTTGAAATTCCAAAGGACTAGTTCCATTCAAATGGTTGCCATGCAAATAGCTACACACAAAAAAGGACAAGTAAGGACATAGGCTCGATATTGTTAGAGAATGAGAGATTATGTTGTGCAATTTATTTATTCACTTGGCTTGAAGATTATATCACTTACAAGAAAATAAGAACAAGACATGAATTAATGTTCTCTAAGATCAGTGCTTAAATTGTTAAATATTTACAACAAGAATTTAAAAGAGATCCAATGATTAAAATCTAGTATATAAGGAGTTTTCAAGATATTTTTATCATATTTATCTTCACTGTGGAATTTTCTTAGTCAATTGATTGTCATTTACCTCTCTACATATAATTGTTGATTACCAAAGAACTATTTCTTATCAAGTGCATCCAATTTCCATTTCTTACATACCAATGAATACAAAAAAAAGTGTGATTAGAAGCTTGCCCAATCATTGCTGCATATAATAGTTGATTTCTTATCATAAGCATCCAATTTTCATTTCTTACATACCAATCAATACAAAAAATGTGATTAGAAACTTTGTCATGTTCCCCAATTCTAGTAGAATAGATCCTCTGATATTATTACTATGCAAATATTTGAACATCACAAAAGAAAGAACAAGCCCATCAATTTATTGAAAATTGAACCTGAAGGAAGCTTATAGTTAAAATTTAATGTACTATAATAGATCAGAGGGAACAATTCAACCATTAGTTATGCAAGCAACTCCAAACAACTCATAGTTTATCAATGTAAGTTAAGTTGGATAGGATTGGAGGAATTGTTTTAGTAAGATGTTTATCATTCAAACTATATTTTTGAATGCATAAATGAATTTAACACAGTGAAAAACCTTTATAATATATAGATTATAAAATCTCAACAAATAATATTTAAAATTTATTTAAAAAAAATAAAATAATAACAATATATGAAGAAAAATTAAAAAAATAAAATATTTAACCATGCTAACAAGAAAATTAAAAAATAAATATTTAAACCAGGATAATACTAATAGAAAGTCGAACCAATGGGACCTACCCCTTAAGTGTGGTCTTCCAAGCAGACGTCAATGTCTCATGCAATATTCCATACTGGTGGTGGTGGTGATTTGGTGATGGGCCTTGCATTCAAAAGAGACGTACATGTGTGTGGCAGCCACACGTTGTTGGAAGGCCAATAAAAGATCCATTGTCTTCCTCCATTATTCTCACCGCTGGCCTCATTGAAGTCGCGGTGTCATCTCCATGGGACTCGGTGGGTAAGTATTTTTGCTCTATGATTTCAACGCAATATCTTTGACGAAATAACAGTTGCAGATTATTTTTTGAGCAGATTTATTTGTAGCTTGATGAATGCACAATGAATTATTTTTTGAGCAGAATTATTTGTAGCTTGATGAATGGACATAAATACATTGAACGCCATAATGAAAATACTAATCTCACAAAGATTCAAGAAAATATGCCAATATTGTTTTAAGATTTAATAACTTCAAGGTTTCTACAACATAATCTATACAAAATCCAACAACAATTTTTGAGCACAAGAGAAATGTTTCACAAAATAAGCAATAAAAAGTTTCCTCAAATATGCATAACATAATATTTACTGGATCTTTGCATAATATTTACCATATTCCAAAGAGTAAACTGACAAAGCACCCTTATGAAGGGCACAATATCTGTTAAGTACCGTTCTGAACAGCGCAATATCTGTTAAACATCAACAAAATTCAAACGGAACTCGCACTATTTTCCACAACCAAATATAAATGGCACTTGATTCAAACCCAAACCCAAAGTTAGGTTCATCATTATGACCTTTTCCATTTTGATGATGAACTCCCCTTTTGGTTTTAAAATTTTGTCACATTTCAAACCCAAACTCAAAGTTTGGTTCATCATTATAACCTTTTCCATTTTGATGATGAACCTCTTTTTGGTTTTAAATGTTGATAAATAATAGTAATTACACTATTTTTCTTGAAGATTCTATGGAAAATTTAACAAAGGGAAGAAGGTTGAATTATATTATATAATAATATATTTAAATATTTGTTTGATAATAATTTTACTTAAATTGTTAAATCTCACTAATGTGATTGGTTTCCAATGGTTTCTTTTATAAGGTGAACTAGGTTTGAAACGTGTTGTAGTCTAGAGGAGACACCTAAAAATACATCCATGCTAAGTGTTGGTGTGGCCTAGGTGGATGTGATCTGGGAGGGTGATTTTGAGCTTATATTCTCGTGGTTGCGGTTTCTTATCCAAAGGGTAGTTCCATAAGTCAAGGAATATATAGATAAACTATATTCTGGCTCCAAGGGTTAGTTCAATTGATTGAACCATATGCCCAAGACAATACATGCTCAAATACGATCAAGTCCCTCGATGTTACCAACCACTATTGTGCTTAACACTTGAGCCAACCTCCATTCAAACCACTACTGTGGTTAACAATTGAGCCACCCTCCATCCAAGTATTCTAGGAAGAGGGTGGCATCATGCAAAGTTTTTTTTTCCCTTTTAAAGAAGGGGTTTGTAGTACCCCAATGTATTTGTGTATATTTGATGAAAGACGAGAGCGCTTGTAAAGTTGAAAGATCAAAGAGCCTAACAATGTAATTTATTTTTAATATTAATAACAAAAATGCATCACTGAATGTAAGATGGACAAGGACACATTTATAGGGGGATATGATTCCACAAGAGAGGGGGATAAAGGGGCTAAGCCTTTTTTTTTTTTATATTTTATCCACCCATCTTGGATTTAGTTGGGAAAAGTGGTTAGTTGGGCTTCTTAGGGAGGCCACATGGTGCAATATTGCATGTAATTATATAAAACTGTTTTTGGTTGTTGGGGGGTTCCTCATTCATTCTAGCTCACTGTTGTTCATGGTTTTGGGCCTGGAAAACAAATTGTTGGGGGTATAGAGCCATTGCTAGTTGGATATAAGTAACTATTGGTTATTCCATCAAGGAGTTGATTCACGTGTGTAGGAGAATGATGGTAATTGTGAAATAACTTCCCACAACTGAGAATTTTTGGAGTTTCTAGTATTGAGATTTGTTGACCAATAGCACTAGAGCCCTAGAAAAGAAGTGGAACAACCTGAGGGATTGCATTGTAGAGAAGGGGGTTCATTTATTTGGGTTGTGCAGGCTGAAAGGGGAAAGAGAGCCGACAATTTGTGATTTGTTGTTTGATTGAGAGAATTGTGAGAGCTTAGAGTTGATTAGTGTGTGCATTAGAGTTGGCCTAGGATCTATCCTTGTGGACTGGCCTGTTGTAGAGAGTTTATGTCCAACATAGGCTAAGGTTGGGTTGAACATCCGACATATGTAGCCAATCAATGTGAATATTTTGTGAAGATAAGTGTTATTTCTCTCTGTGTTTTCTGTTATATGCATGTATTTCCACTTTGTATTTATTAACAATATGTTGAGTTTAGAATGTGCATGTTTGGTATTAATGTTGTGCATGGCATGATAAACCGTTCTTTTGTAGTTATGCATGTTTCTTGATTATTTCATTTTTTCGTATCATGCTTCTTGAATGATTAGTTAGTATTAGAAATTTAGTATTCATACAAAATGTGAAATTTTGGAGGTACTTGGGCAATGCATATGTCACATGATTAGATAAACTATGTGTTAGTGATGTTGTTGGGAATTTGACTAGTTCCTTGTTGATAGATATTCAATTTGAATCCCCCTAAGTGAGACACACTAGTTTATACCAATAGGTTTATTAGGGATGCCATCCATAAACACGAAAAATCATCTCTTGCATTTCTAGATGAGGTTTTCCTTGGAATAAATTGGAATAACATTTGTTTTCTTAGAAACAATTATTGCTAAGATGAAAAGTAGTGATGAATGATTAATGGACATTGATTGTAATATTGTTTTAAGTAACTTGGTGTCCCATTTATCATATATTTTTGGCATCTATATCGAATAAATTGAGAAATGCTTATAAAAGGATGGTGCATTGATATTAACATGGTTGTACTTATTGTTGTCCTTCTCATATACAATGAAGGTATTGTTCTTTATTGGGTCATTTCACACTTTTCCCGTGTCCTTCTTAACGTTGGGGGGTTAGGACCCCGGGTTCGTCTAGAGTTGACCAAGCATCGACATATCAATCCTTAGCCAAGGCTGAATAAGGTATCACTTGAGATGCTATGAGGATCACAAAGACTATCTGGTCATGTGTCGAGGATGAAGGGATAACACATAGATCCATCTAGGTTGACATTCATACATTACATAATTGACAACTTACTATTATTAATATGCAAAAACAATACACACACACATCCAAATACCACATGAGTAACACATGATAGATCAGAATCACTGCAAATTTATTATCATTCTCATTCCATGATGCACATGAATACATTAAGTAAATCATATTTGACAGCAACAAAGTCTCATATTTCTTTATATAATTCTCTAGATTTACAATACATTGCGCCATGCACATCCTTTCAGACATTTCACCTATGACAAACTCATACTACAATTGAAGACATTACAATACTATAGAGGTTGAGAGTGATTTATTTAGCTATGAACAACAAACAATGACCCAATGAATCAACTGAGAGAGTAACTCTATGAATCAACAACCTTTTCTTTGTTATCCTTGCTTCCTTTTATATCCTTCTCAGCTCTAGAGCTCTGTCTCTCTCAGCTCTACTCCAATCACTCTATTGACTAACAATATCACACAATTTTGTCCCTTGCCTGCATTCCACGTAGCCTTTCTAGAATTAGAGAAATCTTAACTACCTTTTCAACTCATCTTTTGGCTACTCCACGTATCCTCATGCTGTTGGAAATAATCATTCAGGGAGATTTCCCGAAGATTCTTTTCTTGATTCTGGCATGCAACTTCTTGGTTTCTGACGCACATTGATAGAAATCGAAATGACACACAAATATCAAAATGGGATTTGACACACAAATATCAAAACTAGATCTAGCATGCGCTCCTTATCAATCATCATGCATTTGCGTGTAAAATTTGAATGAGAACATACAATTTTGTTTTTGCGTGTGCACGATATTAACCCACAACTTTGGGTGCCAACAAGCCCCCACCACTATTACTTGTCTCATCCTTAATCCAACTGCCTCATGGAATGAATGTCGCAACAGACAAAACTGACACATGTCGGTCTTGAGAAATACTGGATCTATTTTGGCCCTATGGTTTGCTAGATGAAGCCATTGTTATCATTTTTTATGGTTTCTGCTGATGGATAACACTGGAGAAAAGAGACTATATTTCTTCTTGTTTTCGTTGCTACTATTCCTCTAGACCAAAATTGTAGACCCTTCTTATAGAAATAGGAATGTCGACACTTAGTTGGCCAAACATTGATTTGGAAGAAGGAAGTTTGCCGAGAAGGTATAGTGGTACAATTAGGATGTTTGGAGGGGGTCATCAAGAACTTAGAGTGACGTACGATAATCATCAATCTCCTCCACAACATTCAACTTTATACAATCTTGACTTTCTTTTCGGGTCATAAATGATTAAGAGTTTTATGAGACACCTTCGTCGACATTTTCGATTTGTGAGACATCTCATCCCTTTGTATGAAAAATGCATGTCTACTAACTTTACCACCAAACATGCATAATATCCATATGGGATTTTAATATTTACTGCTGATTATCACCTTAATAGCTTCTCCCTTAGGTATCATATAACAAACATTTCACTGTCTTAATGCGTAAAAAGACCAGGACCATAGAACTTTGATGGTGATAGGGACATCTCTGTACATGCACCAGTCTTACTCTCTGAGAGCACCACACATGATTTCTGCGCATCCTTAGAGAAGTTCATCCTTGGTTAATTAATCACAACGACCCTTCGTGGGCTACAACTCCTCTTCACACATATCCACCCAATGAATTGAACCTTACATTGAGGCCAGTGTACTCCACATTATACTTTGAGTAACATCTGACAGGGCATATCACCAGATTAATATCTATTATATAGTAAGAAACTATATATAGTGTATAAGACAAAATATTGATATTTTATTATACACTATATTCTGAACTTACTTTCTTTCGTACTTAACTGAAATGTGCGTACTTCCCCCGTAAGAAGGGTTCCTGACTTCATTCAATCTTCCCGTAAGAAGTGTCAATGACTCATCATATATGTATAATTTGCAAATACCATGACGTAAACACATCATATATGTAAAATGTGCAAATACCATGACGTAAAAACATCATTTTTTCCACTGAGAGACCGAGCTCAACATTTCTGGATCCAATGGCATCCATTGACTACCCCCTACTCCTTTGTTCCGGTGAGATTTGTTTGTTTTCTCAATGTGGTCAATTGTGATTGGACAAACATACATTTTTTCTTTTTCCATGTACAATGGAGTGAGACCCATCCTTCGTGCATGCTATTCCTTTACATGCTCCATAAAAAACTAAGGGATCAGGAGAATCAAGTTATTTCTGGTCATCATGTGCAAGTCCTTTAGGCATCAACTGCGCGTCCCATGCCGGTGCTTGGCTATCCACCTCCATTCAAAGGAACATATGTACCAATGGATATCTATACCCAGTCTAAATATTTCTCGCATGGATGCTTCAGATGCTACCCATTCAAGATAAGGTTCTCGAATGCTACACATATATTATGATTAGTACTGTATTAAGGGAGTGAACTCGATGGTGTTCAGGGATGTGCTGCATCCAGGAAATAAACACATCCACCAGATCCTACCCATCGTATCAGTAGGATCCAAACTCGTCCTCGTGCACTTAAACAATGATATGCACACATCTCCTTGTTGAAACTTCATACAATTTCTGCTGCCACCTCTCCATGGCATCTACAGAATATATGTCATATGACTTCATGCTTCACCAACTTAATTCTCCATCTGTGGTGGGGTTGATATAGTCTTCCCTGTGCTTGGTGATCTTATAAATATTTTCAATTATAGAGCTGCATGCATCCTCATGCACCTACTCATTGTATCTATCCCCTTCATTAGGATTTATAGGTGCAATCACACGTAGGCTATCTGTTTCAAATGGTATCTTCCTCTTTTTCAAATTCAACACTGCATTGTTGTCAAAGGCCTAGTATATGCTAGGTAGTTCAAGGTAGGGATCAAATTCATCCATAATCTCTATATATTCAAAGTCCTCCTTCATAGTCACCCCTTCTATATCCATCTCAATTTTATCCAGTTGGACTATAAGGTAGATCTTGTATTTGTTTTCCAATCGAAGCTAGATGGGTGACCAGATGAGACTCGACTTTCCCATAAACTCCCATGACTTCTTTGTCATGATATTTACATAAGAACCGAGATCCAACATGACTCCATCCATGTCATACACACCAAGCTCCGCTGTCATGTTGAACTTGATTCATGTGCCCTTCTGCTTACTAATATGACACATATATCTTTTT
>CBVK0101468193.1:0-27705 GCA_900067695.1 Picea abies | reverse complement strand
GTGTAGAACCCACAATTACAAAGCAATACAGAAGAACGTGCTGAAAAAAAACAGACACAAGGAGCTAGTTGGAGTAGGTGGGTGGCCACCATTATCCACCTGGATCAGTTAAGGATCATGGATCTCATGACATGACATGGAAACCTGACACCACTTTTTAATTTTGAGCAAAAAACCCGATGTACGTGAGCTGTGATGGTGCAACCTGCATATACACATCCTTTATAGCTGTTAGGGTGCGTATATGTGGAAACCTATGTTTTTTAGCTCTAGAAATTGCAAAAAGGGGACTTCAAGTCTGCATAGGGAAATGGAAAAGGTCTTAATTGCAAAAAGGGGACTTCAAGTCTGCATAGGGAAATGGAAAAGGTCTTCTGAGCAAGTTTGCATGAGGTGAGGAAAATATTTCTATAACATATTCCCCCTAATGTGTGAGGTCAGAGGAGTATCTGTGATGGCTGAAATACATTATAATTCCTAGAAGTGGAGTAATGGAGACCTAATTGGATGAAGTAGTTGCTCATAGAATATTACAATCCATAACGACTTTGTGCACATGGCTGTCAATTTGAATTACACTGCAGATCCATGTGGAAATATAACAAACAATTGTTCATGGCCATGAATAGGAAATATAAGGGTAGAGACATGCCATAGGCTGTCATAGTCATGAACAAGGCCCAATGAAAACCAATCTCAAAATAATTATGAAGATATCTGTATACAATGAAGTACAATCTGATCTCCCACGATCACTGAAGTCATATAGGTACTGGTCCAATGAATGATAGCAACAACTTAGGAAAGATTTGACTATGAACTGATGTCTTCAAGTCTTCTACACGATCCACCAAAGGTGCAAGTCTACATTATGTGAATAAAGGATTTGAGGTTGAACATAATGAGAATTTTTTTGATTACCATGAGACATCCTAACGATGATGAAAGTAGGTATCAAGGAACTGAGTACATTCATACAAGTGTGAATAAAGGATTTGAGGTTGAACACTTGAAGAATCCATCGATCATGGGACATTCATGTATTCCCAATTTTCGATGGCGAGAGAACCTGCCAGTGATGACTACAAGTCTCTAGGTACTCATAGGACTCTAGGTCTTGTTTCCAGAATAGATGGGCTGGATTCGATGGAAGGAGACCCACTGAAAGGACAAAATTAAGGTATCTCTCATCAAACAACGCGAGGTACAAAGTAGTAGCTTGATGATTTGGAGGAACTTGGATGAAGAATATGTTCATGAACCAATGACCCTGTGTGTCTTTCACATGCACCAGATGCAAGCAGTGCACAAAAAATACCCTCTGAATAGAAGCCAATAATGAAAACTTCCGACAAAGGCAAGGAAACCACCAATTAGGCTAATGGAATCCAAGACACTACATGAATTCCAATGTGTGAATAGATTTATTTCCGTTGAACACAAGGGAAACCCCCTAGTCAACGACCAATTAGGAAATGTTGACTGTTGGGTTCAAGGTTACCTACCCATAATGAAAGTAGAACCAGGGTGCACGATATGACTACAACTTCATGTAACTCTGAGACACACTGAGGGTATGGCCAACATGAAAAGTCAAGAGTTATGAGAAATGGCCAACACAGGATGATAGACATCCTTTGAACAAGAGCATGAGACATATGGAAGACTCTGGTAGCATAGACTCAATGATAAAACTTTGTGATGTAAGAGGCACCAATCAAACTTTCCATAGGGACTGGATGATTAACCAGTCGGAGGAGTAAACTCTAAGTAACAAGTTCAACTTCCTAAGGTCATGATAAACCCAAAATTTGGAGGACAAGTGGACTCAAAAGTTTGTTCTCTATTCAAAGGCGACACAAATGCTGCCAACATGAGATAATATTCTTTTCTCACCTGTCTTTTTTGTTTTTTTTCATAGACAAATGAATTCTATGATACAAAGGAGGAAACAAGTGTCATGAGTAAGCAACTAGTTCCAACAGTGGAACATACTTATGCTCAATGCAAGGGGGTGCATGCAGGATATGGACACTTGGGGGAATGTTTTCTCATAGGGTACAGAGTGTCAAGCTGCAAATGATATAAACAAGGCTCTTCTTGGCTGATGATGCAAACTTCTTGAGATAATAATCTTATAATGGAAAAGTGGGAATTGACAATAGGTTCAATAATGCAAGTGAGAGGATGAGATGAAATTACAACTTAACTCCAAATAATGTCATTTTTCATAAATTTAGTCTACTTGGTCTGAAAAGGGTTAAACATATACCAAATAGACATCCTTTCAAATCCATTTTACGAGTGTGAAAGAGACAAGTTCGCTCGACAATATTTTCTCTTTTTGAGAGAGTCGAAAAAGAGCTTAAAACTGACTTGTGGAAGTCCCATAGGTATAGGTCAGTATGCTTATGAGTAAGAAATGAGGTTCAAACACAAAGTCATATTCAACTATAAGGGACTCTCGGTCTTACATAAAAATATCTGCATGGGCACCAAATGGCACAGAGGTTCTAACTAGGGTACCCATGTTTAGTAATTCTCTACCATTTAATAACAACACTTCTAGTAGAAGAAAGAAGGTTTTGTGTCGCTAACAAATGGGTTTGTACCTAAGGCATATGAATTGAAGTTATAGGATAATGCAAGTGTGCAAAATAGAGTGATGACCTATCCTATATGCTGCTTAATGAAAATACATGTCAAAGTCATGAATGGGCGACATGACACTAGAAACCATAAGAATCCTTGGATAAAACCACCAAAACCAACTCCATCCACTACACTATTAGTCCATTAGGACAAAATATTAGCAAAAACTATGTAAAGTGGGTGATTTTTTTCTATAAATAGTGAAAATAACCAATTTTACTATACCATTTGTATTTTTTACCCAAATAGTGCATTTTGGACCAAATTTTTCCCGATTTTCAACGACCAATTATGGGAGCTACAAGTGACGGATTTGACAACCGTCTGGACCAAGTAAGTCATCTTTCCCTTCTCTTTATTTCTATTGGTTTAAAATTTTAAATTAGGCTTCAATTTTTTAGTATTTTAAGGCATAAACTAGAAACTAGGGTTTACGCTGGCTGTAGTTCATCGAGTC
This sequence comes from Picea abies, assembly GCA_900067695.1. Taxonomy (NCBI): domain Eukaryota; kingdom Viridiplantae; phylum Streptophyta; class Pinopsida; order Pinales; family Pinaceae; genus Picea; species Picea abies. The sequence continues at coordinate 24,596 of CBVK0101468193.1, read as the reverse complement.
GTGTATACATAGCCCTATACGTGACTGTTATCAAAACATACCATGTATATGCAGACCTATACACGACTGTGTAAACCACAACTCACATACAAGTCCGTGAGTTGAATTTTTTAAAGGATATTGACTCAAAACTTGATTTTAAACTTGCAAGATGGTGCTAGAGTGGAGAGAAAGAGAGCATGAAGAGGTTGATGCTGCAGTAGAAAGAGATCCAGAGGCCCAAATGGTATTAAGAAGATGTGGGCTATATAAATTTTGGGCTCTCAAAGGAATGAGAGTGTATATTTTAACCTTGTACACTATTTATTGCAAACATATTTTCAGTAAAAGAACACAAAAGATACAATGGCAAATACAAACATTACACAGAGATTTTTCCCCTGGAAACCCAAATCGGAAAAACCAACATATTCTATATTCATTCATAGTGTTACATTTTTTACAATACAATATACATATAGGAGACAGCGGCATCCAAAACCCTAACCCAATGACCTGGATTACTCAACAACCCTAATTCCTTAACTGGAAATAGAAAACCATCAGCAAAGAAACCATGTGCCACAAAGCTACCTAAATATGTGATAGTTTCTCGAGGAAAAATTGTTTATCTCAGGGGCATTGCCTTTGAACCCCTGTGCGAGGAGCTTTCTCCCACTACTACTCATGCAAATAATATAAAACAAAACCAACATTCTCGCACTTGTTTTTTTCTTTGCAAACAGGGTGTTACAGGGTTACATAGTCAACAATCCAGGGTAGCAATGCCCATGGATCCTCTACACCAAAAGAACTTCTCAGAGCTCACAAATTTTGTTAATGAATATGCAACATTCTTCAAAGTGTCCACCTTCATCAACAATACTTTCTTTTCTTCAATCATGTCTTTCACAAAGTGATATTGAATATCAATATGATTTTTCTTTGAATGATAAGCCGAGTTCTTCGCCTGAAAAATTGCACTCTGACTATCACAATATATTCTTACAACTTGTTGTACCAAGCGAACATATGAACACAATATTTGTAACCATACTTCTTCCTTACTTTCATGAGTGGCTTCCATGTATTCAACTTCTGTAGTTGAAAGTGCCACTATAGCCTGTCTTTTGCTCATCCAACTTATTTCTCCTCGAAACAGGTTAAACACATACCCACTTGTAGATCTCCTATGATCCATATCTCCAACCCAGTCTGCATCCACAAATCCACGAATATCCACCACTCTTTCCAATCCTGATCTTCCTTCGTAGCACATTCTATAACTAGCATTGCCACACAAGTACTTGAAAACCCTTTTTACTATTGTCCAATTCTCCTTCCATGGTTTTGACATATACCTGCTCAAAACTTCCACTACATGTGCAATGTCCGGTCTAGTACAGACCATTGCATACATCAAACTGCCAACTACACTCGCATATGGAACACGATACATTTCCTCCTCCTCTTCCTGTGTCTTGGGACACTGATCCGCAGATAACTTTGCACCAACAAGAATATAACACATACCCAACAGAGGGCTCAAGTGATATTTCTCCAGATGCTAGTGAATTATTGGGATCCAGATATAGATGCCTTTAACCTCGATGGGAAATCATTGAGGATTGAATTCGAGAAAATAAACTTTCTGACATGATTGTCACGTCGGGGTGAGGTGGTGAACCTCAAATCCCAGGGAGATGGGAGTGACATGAACATATAGGACTACATAGCCACTCATTGCATTGTAGGGACTGAAAAGGTAGGAAGCCAACTCTCGATCAGAATGATAAACAATTCGAGTCTCAATATTATTGTCCTAGTGTTGGCATAGATCACAGGGTCGACCTCATTGCATCAGGCATCAAGGCCACTTATGTTCTACTTGATAGAGTGCTTGCGACCCATGGTTTATGATTGGTGCATCTCACTGCTGACCAATATGAAGAGTCAATTGATAGATTGCAAACAAGGTAGAAAGAGGAACTTCAGTTTCGCATCTATATTATGTAGTTTTTGCTTTGAGCGGGTTCCATGCTTGGGCCATAGATTTGATATTGTTTCGCATGGAACTTATGATCTAGCCATGGCATGGTGGACTGAGGTGTTGAGGTGGTTGGGGGGTGGTAGGGTGCCAACACCCTACAATGATGAGTTTTTCTTTCGGTGGCGTCGACAGGTGATAGCTCTCTAGGACTACCCATATGCAGGGATCGACTTTAGAGGAGATCCAGACATGCCATTACCACTAGGTTCCGCCTACAAAGATATAGGTATGAAAAGAACTTTTTAAATATTTCATTTTTTTTGTATTTTTGTAAAAGAAAAAATAAAAATATTTTTGGATGATATCAAGTACTAATTAAAACATGTATTGTTACGTAGATGTGGCTCCACAACATCCATATGGACTCCCATGACACTGACCGAGGCACTAGGGGTAGGATCCAACAGGAGGAGACACATAGAGAATGCTTCAAAATGTGCAGGGTAACCTGTCTTATTTGACACAAAGAATTCTCGTGGTTCAGGTAGATGATCTGCCAAAGGAGATGCAACGACAGGTGGTAGGTCTGCCCCATGCTTGGGTGAGACTCTTCCATCATCTCGCAAATGATGTACTATGCTATCATGTCACACATTCGGTGCCACAGGCGTAGATGTCATGGTTATTGTATTGATCAGATGTATATGTATTTTGAGGGTGTGAGCCCCATTTTTGTACTATAACACCATATTTTTGGAGAAATTAAATAAAAAAAACATTGGTCTTTGACTTTACTTATATTACAATGTGTAGATTGGTGAATGTTTTTTTTTTACTCTAGTTATGTGACAAATGCCAATCTAAAGCATAATTATCATAAGCATAGGGAACATAATTAGAACTTCGAGGTATGTGATTATAAGTAATAAAATCAAAATGTTGTTCCAAAATTCATACCCGTAGGAATCATTGGAGTAGAGTAGAGTCTCACACATGGTAACTACCATTCAACTGACATACTACTATCTGGGAGTCTAGGGGAACTCCTAAAGAACGAATACCATGTGAAATGGCATCGTGCAAAAGCTCTATAACGACGCTATATCTGGCCACATTATTCGTTGATGGCCCTAGACAAATGCCACTTGAAGACACCAATTGACCCTTGGGTGAGTAAACAACCCAAGCAGGGGAAGCCAAGTTCCATGTATGATGAATAACACCGTCTATGAATCCTAAGTAAACTGAATATTTCATTGACATCTACCAACCAAGGGAAAAATCGATAAGAAAGCCAATGACAAAAAAGGGAAAATATATATACACTAAGATACAGTAGTATACAAAGCGTTACGCCCAAGCTTGGAGCTCAAGCATAATATATTTTCAAGTAGAGCCCATTTCTGGGCTCAACCAAGATATTCCCTTCATAATATTCTAATTCGTAGACTCATTTTTCTAAGACATGTTGCACGATATAAGGTCCATGCCATATGTTGTTGAACTTTCTTGCCCACAATGGTTCTTTGTGTTGTGTCCTTTTCATCACTCCAATGAGAAAAAGAAGGGAACTTGCAAGTCTAGTTGGGATTGCTAGATAGGACAGAGGTTAGTGTACAAATCAAATGACTCAATCACATGAAATAAACAAATAACTAAGATAAAAAAAATTACATAAATAACCAAAGAATTGGAACTAAAATGCATAAGGAAATTAGAACAAAAATCAATCAAACAATTGACCAATATTCATGCCACCAATGGAGAAATTGTATTAGTGGTGTTAGCGATTATTTTTTTCATTAGGTGCAGATGCACCCAGGTCTATAGAATGACCGGGAAACACCCAAGTGCAGCAGCGGAAGGACCCAACTTTTTGGTTACGAGTCAAGTGAGCGGGCAAGGTTTGATGTCAGCAGCTGAGACCCATCCACGAAGCAGATCAACGGTCATCGGGATCTCGGGGTTACCAAGTTACCCGACATATAACACTAAAGAAATCCCTAAATATTCAAGGTTGAATCTGGGTCGTCCGATCCAGTGACGTGTGGCGCAAGATCCGGCTGCATCGGCGTTTCGGTGTTCAGGAGTTCATGGGGTGAGAGTTTCGTGTTGTTCGAAACCCCGAACCCCGAAATGCCAATAGTGCCTAGGACCGGGCCCGTGGTTTTGGAATCTAGTCGTAAAGGAGCAGGTCTGGAGGAGGGGTTCTTATGTTTATGGAAAAGTCCCAGCCGTTCATCCTAAGGACGCGTGTCATAAGATCTGACCGCGTCGGCGTTTCGGCGGTCGGGAGTTCAAGGGAAAAGAGTTTCGTGCTGTTCAACATCACAAAAACCCGAACCCCGATAGCCCCAAAAAGCATAGAAGCTGGGGCCCATGACTTCACGAAGCATTTTCAGTACTCTAACAAAACCTGCCTAGCTAGCACATATGGATAATCAACAAAAGAAGGTTCATAAAGGTGGATGCATTGCGAGGAAAGAGCCCTATGTTATGCGGTTTTTTTTTCTGAGGAAAGAGCCCTATGTTATTTGCGAGGAAAGAGCCCTATATTCAAGGAGGTCTTCCAAAGAGTGAGTTGTATCAACTTCCATCATAAAATGCAGAGAGGGCACCTAGAGGTGGATAAACAATTTTCTCTAAACTTTGATGGAACCAAGACCAAGGTTGGGCTACTAGAATTTGAGGTATCTGAGAGGACCATATCAACAACCACTAACATACCTAGTGCTCGGGAGAAAAGGTTCAAGGCCATGACTCTAAATGTTTAATTTTCAAGGGAATTCCTCAAACTAGAACACCAAGAAGAAAATTTGTCAAAGGGTGCACCCATAAACCATATGTCAGAGGTTTTTGATAAAATTTTGAAGATAATTCAAAGATATTGAACCTGTGAAGGGAGATTTAACATGATTTATCAATATCACATAAGACTGATTCTACACTTCACAGGGAAAGATGCTATGAATCTTCACTTTTACTTGTTCAAAAGTATTGGAAAAATGTATCGGGTTTAGGCTAAGTCTAAGGCAATTGATACAAGTGTTTTTTCATTTAGGATGAATAAAGATGCTTTTGATGGAGGAATTAAGTAAAATAAACATTGAATGGGAAGAATTCATTACTTCTTCCAACATTCAGCTTAACATTGCTCCTACCCCACAACCTAAGGTACAAAGCCCTCTTCAGGTTGACAATATTGTATAGATGGAGATGAATAAGAAAAGGAAGAGCATTGGGTCTGCTAAGAAAGATAAAGAAACAAAGGAACATGTAGAAGAAGGAGGATCTTCTATGTCCCCACAAAGAGAGGTCTCACCTTTGTCAACTCCCAGTCCAGTGGAGACTCCTTCAACTAGAGATATAGGTATAAGAGGGAGAAAGTTATTGTTCTCTTTACCACCTATTGTAGACAAGGTCAAGGCCATGAGACCTGTTACTAGAGAATCAACAAAGAATGAAAGCATTGTGAAGAATGTGTTAGTGAGAGCCCATTGAAATAGTATACATAACTACTCCTCCATAAAATCGTACCTTTAAGAGGCTAAAATGATAGCTTAAAGAGGCAAGGACTGAAATTGCCAAACTAAAAAGGGAGGATTTGGTTGAAAAGAAGAAGTTAAGTGATATTATGGATATGTATTGTAGAACAATTGAAAAGGCTAAGTTTATATCTAAAAGATTTAGACTTCTCCACAGGTAGCTTAGGAACTTATATAGACAGAACATAGCCTACTAGACTCAGATCAGAGGACTAAAGATGGAGCTGCAACCTTTCAGAGATGAGTTGGCCAAGAAGAATTTGGATATATTAGCTAAAGTTCCCACCAGGAGGAGATCCAAAGTCAGAAAGTGAAGGAGATGGACACATTGACTCATACCATTTTTGACAGTTTTTTGTTTTGGTATTTTGCTAATTTAAAGATAGTCATGTTTGATAAGTCAGAATTTAATTAAGGATGTATTAAGATATCATATGTCTTATACCACTATCATATATTATTATAGAAGTTGTTGACACTTGGGACAATTTTGGAAGGATTATGATGCATTTTCAAACAAACAGAGCAGTTACAAGAGAGTTTGCAGTGCCTGGCACTGTGAACTGGCTGATACAGGTTGGTGCTACGAACTGCATTGCAAACTCCTAATCTGGAGATTTTGGAGGAACAAACAGTTTCTAATTGGGAAGATAAGGTTATGAAATCTTCTAGAAGTTCAGTTGAAGGTTGGAGAGACACCTGACCAAGGGAGATGGGCTCATATCACATGTCATCAAGCACATTTAATATGATCAAGAATGTTACCAACATGTTCCTAGTTTTTAGAAGTTTGTTACTTTTTTGTTGACCAAATGTAGTTACTCCACCTTTAGATGTGGGAATCCTAGGCAAGAAGGAAAATTCAAATTTTCAAGTTGTCATTGACAGCCTAGGCTATAATATAGAAATTGAAAATCATTGAAGGGTTTGAAGGATTGTAATGAGAATCAAACTTTTTTGACATTGTGGAATTATAGAGGCATCCTTTGGATGTTTTGTATGAGACTTGAGACTTATCTTATCTCAATCTTAATCTGATTTACTATCATTTGAATAATTCATCTGATATTATATATGTATTGCAATGGATGTTTCTTTTTGATGCTACTATGATTTTTTCAGAATTCATCTTTTGATTAAAGAAGTTCTTATGTCAAAATACTTTCCTCGAATGTTTGCTAGTATTTCTTGATGTGAGTGGTAGACATTTTCATTTTCTCATTAAGTCTTCTATCTATCCATTTTACTCTTCAAATTCCCAATCTAAGTTATCCAAGACCTCATTTCTTGATACATCTATTCTAGAACTTTCTGTGATTTCACTGTTCTGATTGATTTTTTATCCATTTGATTTCATCATAAAAAAAGTTATCTTTAAACCTACAGATGGGTGTTGATATTAAACTTTAGCAGTAAAAGTGTGACTTTTAGTGCTAACACTCTTGGCATCATTTCCGGGGAATAGATTGAAAACATTTCCATGGCATTGAACGACAAAGAAAACATTGATTCTGAGGGTGTATAGTAATCAGTAAACTAAAGATTGCAGTTTGCACATGGGGACTCGATTGTTTCAGTTGTGGCTCCTAAAGGTAGACACATGAGGTCTACTCCACAGTTACCTCTGGCTACACCTAAAGCTAACCTGGAGAAGATCATGAAGAAAGGAAAATCTTCTCAAGAAGGATTTTAAGCTACTATTTCAGGTACTAATGGAAACTTTCTTGCTTCTACCATAAAAACACCAGTAGTTGTATCTAGTGCTCCTCTTTTACCTTTGGTTTAAACTTAAAAAAAAAAAAAATCTTGGAAGAAGCTTTCAAACTAAAGTTTTAGAAGGGAGCGCTCCCCTACATCACCCTTAGGAGCATTGGCGCTCCCCTATAAGGTGCTAGGGAGCATTATAACGCCAAACTGCCCCTCTGAAGGAGCGCTACAGATATTTAGAGCACTAACACCCCCATTAAGCCTACTAGGGAGCACTATAGTGCCTTGATGCCCCTTTTGAGGGAGCGTTGTCTAATCTGGGTAGGAGTTGATCTATTGAGGAGAATAAGGGGAGGATGTTTCAATCTTGGAAGGCAGTTGCATTCAAATTCCTGGTTTAGTCATGATCTTAGGAGAAGATCCTTGGTTCAGGGAGGGAAATCCTCAACTTACCCTAAAGATACCTCAAGAGGTTAAGCCTCTCTAAACCTGTATAAACAGGCTTTATCATGGTGGGAAGGGGGAAGAATTGCAAGCATGAAACCTATGATCTCATAGGAAACACACAGTGGACTGAAGGAGAGTAACCAGTGAAGTTGATGTCATCCGGGTCGTGGATCTTTTGAGAAAGGGTTAGACAAAGAGGACTTGACGAAGCTATCACATTCACATCTACGGTTGTAAGTTACTTCTGTCATTATTCTCATCAATATGACACGCTTGGCCTGTTTCTTTCTAGTTTGTGTTTGATATTACATGAACTTATCTCTGGTAGATAGATCTATTTTCAAGCTAATATCAATAGAGTAGGAAGTGGTTGTACTATTGTTTGTCTACAGGGCTCATTGAGGAGCGAAAGATCGGAGCTCAACTCGGAGCGTGCAGGAACAAACACCGGTAAAAGGTACTTCTTTTGCCCTTCCTCCTCATGCATTAGTTTGTATAGATCTGAAAGGAAGTCAGTGTCCATGTTAATCATCTTCTGTCTTAAGAGTTAAGAGTCTATCTCTCAAGAGGAGATCTACCTGTCCACAGGGAGATTTTCCTTCAATAGAAACTGGCGGCTCCACTGGGGAGCCTCGAATCAAAACTTTTTGGTTTTGATTTCTCCTCATAGACCTTATCTTACCCCTTGATTATTTTTCAAACCTGTTTCACCCCTTTTGATTGATTTCATGTGATGATTGACTCCTCACCCCATCACTCTCAACTTGGTTGCCAAACCTATACTGGAATTTTGGATTTTCAGACATTTTCATGAGATTTTCAAGCCTGGCGCCCCTTTGGCTTTGTTAATAGAGCGCCAACACTCTCTGGGTGTGTTACACAGAGCGCTATAATGATTGGTTCCCTTTACACCAGAGCGCCAACCCTCTTTTGGCCAAAAACCTTTCCAGAATTGCTTTTTTCAGGGTCTAATCTATGTGTTTCATTTGCTGAGCCTCTCTATGAGTCAATGCTTCTTCCCATTCAACTTTGGCATCCTTCCTTCTAAGGAACAAATACCTTGTTGTTTAGATTTTGTAGCCTTCTTCATTATTTTTGAGTTTTTCTGTTGTTTGGAGTTTGAAACCAATGCAGTGTCTTTCTCTCCTTTTTGACTGAGCGAGAAACTCTGGTGAAGGACATCAGAAGTCTGTGAATCTCTTCATTTGGTTTTTGTTAAGGTCATTGTTCTTCGACATCTCTTTTTATGTGAAGTTCTTGATTTTCTTTGTTTTCTTTTCTTTTGCTTCTTGTTTTTGATCACAACAAGAGGGTGTATTGTTTGTATGAAACCTGCTTATGTTTGTCTAAGTCTCCTTGATCCAAAAGAATAATTGGCAGGAGAAATGTTGTTTTGAATTAATCATTATTCACATACAAACAATCAAGATACATCTTCATGATTGAGTTGCATATTAGAAGACATTTTCAAAAAGTTTTATCACCACATCAGATTTGATTGAAGAAAATTTGTTTGAGGGCATTCCTTCTTAGTGTTTGTTAGTGAAAATAACTCTCTCTCTCTCCCTTAAATAGACCTTCATCAAAAAGAAATTATTTCTTATCATCCTTGATGCATTTTTTGGGGATTGAGTCATCATTCCATATGTTTCACTTCCATGCACCCCTTTTGAGTAAAGAACAACTATAAAATGAAGGCTAATTAAAAACTATCTAGAACATTTTCTTTTCTAGGATCCTCCACCAATAGTAGACTAGGACTAGTACTTTGGATTAGGCTGTGAGCATAACTCTCCAAAGTTTCCAAAACAAACAATAGCATCATGAGCTAGGGAGAGTCAAATCCAATTGTCGTATAAGTCTACCTGGGATCCCCCTCTCACACAACAGTTACACACGAGGTCGCATTCGAGAAAGCTACGGAGATTATCCCTCCGTGGTTTGACTAATTTTAGTAGTCAGATCGTATTATGGGGATCGCTTAAAGGTATACCCACAATGTTGAGTGGAAGCCTTTCAAGTTGATTTCTAGCTAGATACCCTGCCCGTACGTTCGGACTGGACTGTCGACTATACCCGCCCAGGGGCTGACTGCAAATTGGTAACCTTAGTGGCCATAATATTTAGGGTCTTACATAAGGTGACAGTGAAGGGAAGTTTCACTGTACCTGGAACAGACATTGGTCAAACTCATTCAGGCTCCTTGGAGGGTAAATCCAAAATTACTGCATGGAAGCTTGCACCAAGGTGAAAGTTCGTTAAGCAGGTTGCCATTGTAACTATTCCACCATATCCCCGCCCCTTCTTGACTTGATCATGCGACGTTGGATTTCATCACCAACTAGTACGGTCATCGAGAGAAGGTTCTATTTTCTTGGTTGTGATTCCTAGATTCTATTAGCATATGTTGTTTTTTTTCGGTAGTTGGCCATAGATCTTTTCCACCGACTCTTTTTCGCCAACATCGACCCTCCATGACGTACGCGGAGGCTACAGGGACTTCCTCCAGAAAATATGGAAGAGAATACCCCTTTACCCCGTCATTCTATGGAGGAATCTCCTAAACAGAGCGAGGTTCATGACACTATAACCTCCCAAGAAGAAGTTCCCACCTCTTTAGAGAATTTTTGAATTGTTTTAGAGTCTCTGGAGGCTTTCCGCATTGCGAATGGATATGAGTGATGTGTTCTCCAACTGAATCCAGTCAGTGAATTTGTCGTCGTCAATCCTTCTGATATTCCAACTGGGTCTCATTCAAACCCTCTAGTCGATGACCCCTTTTGGACAACGAACATTGTTCGAAGTCCATCGCACATGGTGTAGGATCTTTATGGAACAGGAATAGGTGTCGACGCGCCTATCACCTACACTGTACCCTTAAACCATTTCACCTGTACTACCATTTTTTCAACTACACCATCCGTTGATCCGAACACATCGTCTGTTGGCCCAAGGTTCACTTTTTCTCTCCAGATGACTCACTCTACAATGTTCCCTCACATTTCGACTATTCCCGTCAGTAATGTGGTGGTTAGCCAAGAAGCAATTGGCACACCAATAACACCTAGACCTTCATCATCACTCCCTTTTGGGTACATAGCATTGAATACTTCCTCTATCACTACTACCCAAGTTATGCCTGGAAGTTCCACACCTATACAACAACCTGGAGGGACCGATCTTGGTGGCTTTGATCCGTTAAGTAGCACCGGTCAGTCATTTACGTCTGGTTCTCAAATTTCGAGAACTCTACCTCAAGCTGGGGGGAATCCTCCCACTGGAGGAAAAATTCCATTTGGAGGGCACCCCCATGTTGGGGGTCAGCCTCAATCTGGAACCTATCATCAACCGTATGGACAAAATGTGTCTACCACACCCAATCTGTGGAATATCCCTTTTCCAGGAAACCCACAGTTCTCGGGGGGACACAATTATCAAGCTCCACAACAACCTCTTCCCTCTCAAGGGACTCATCTATATCCTCCTTATGGACAAACACTGAACCCATCGTATAATCCTCAAAACCCATCTGGTTATCCCTTGCTCGCACATGTTTCTTGAACTCCCTCAAATCCTGTGTACCCTGGTCAACACCAACCTTATACAAGAGGACCCACTGGTTACAATTATCCGTCTAACCTGGTGTATGGTCCTACTATTGTTCCTATGCCACACCAGTATTACCCACATGTTAACCGACAACTACCCTTCCTAGCAACTCCAGACCTCCCAGACTTGTCTCAGTTAATGAATGATCCTATTTTTCATTCTCCGAATTGGCCAGCTATCCCAGCTAAACTTCCTTCTGATATCCCAAAATTTGACGAAAATTCTGGAGAAGACCCAAACAACCACGTGATGAATTTCCATTTTTGGTGTTCATCCAACTCCCTCATGGACGATTCTATACATTTGCATCTTTTCCAACAAACGCTTATGGGTTCTGCAGCAAAGTGGTATATTGAAATACCACGTGCTTCTTTTCACGATTTCAACTCCCTTGCCATGTCCTTCCTCACACACTTCCAACTACCATTTGATACGAGACGGGTACTGAACTATTGATCTCCCTTCGTTAGACAACCTCTGTACATATCTCTGATCATATTCATGAATGGAGACGACGATGAAGGTTAATCAAAGAGGTCATTCCTGACCAATTATTAATGGAATGGTTCACCAAATCACTATTACCCTAGATTGCTCGTGATGTTTCCATGGGTGGTGTAGTCACCGAGGAAGAGGCTATTGCTCGAGCTCAGTACTTAGATTTGGTTTATTCACAATTTGGTACTCTGTACAAGTTGATACCAAATGCTACCCGTGCCACTAATGATTGATCCAAACCATCATTTACCTCGCACATGGATGGAGTCATTGGCTCTGTCAAAACCCAATCTACTTCCCAGTCGACTGGAACAACCCAACGGTCCACTTCGACGTCTGCTCCTAGTTCAACTGCCCTCCTAAGAGCACTATCCATAAATCTACCTTTAATCCTAGTTCATGGGCTGCCCAAAACTACAACATTGTTGAAGATTTGGCTCAAGCACTGTGTGCTATGTCTTCTTTGGAAGTTCTACAACACTATCCCAGCCAGCGTAGAATGCTCTTAGCTGCCATTTTGCTTTTGATCCTAAGTCATCTAATAACCTCACATTTAATCTAGATGATCATCAACCTCGACTCTCCCACCAACTAGCTTTTCAGATCTATGTTGTTGTTCACAATCAACAAATCCACCGAACTATCTTGGATGAGGGAGCCTCTACTTGTGTCATGTATTTAGCTTGTTGGAAAGGATTAAAATCACCTGCCCTTAACAAATCCCCTACGATGTTACCTGCTTTCGATGGGCGATGTTTTCATCCTCATGGACTATTACAATCCTTATCCGTTCAGTTGGGCGGCAAAACTATTACCGTTGATGTCGATGTGGTTGATGCCCCCCTCGATTACAACCTAATACTTGGAAGAAGTTGGTTCTATGCTATGACTGTTGTCACCTCGTCAGTGTTTCGATGTGTACAATTCCCCCATCAAGGCAAAATTATCACTATCGATCAACTAGATTTCTGTACACCTGAGGCTCGTGCCCCTGTCACCAACAACATTCCTTTTTTGGGAGACCACCCAGTTACGTATGAAAGCGTTGGTGTTGGATTATTAAAAGATTCTAGCCTTATGGGTACCTTCCCTACACCACTTCCACCCACCACACATCATATTTCCACCATCAATATGATTGTATCAATCTTTGGAATCATCTGACCCTTGGATTGTACCTATTCCTTTGGAATTCGATGTGCTCGGTGACACCATGCCACTTAGCCCAGCCGAGGCTGCATACATGGCTATTCAATCTACCTCTCCCTCTCTGGATAAACCACATTTACTGGCACCTGATGCCTACTCGATGCCATCATGGTTGGATTCCCTATCGTCTGTGATCGATTACATTTCCAAAATTTTCCCTTCTGACGAATCTATGATGGAAATACTTAGTATTGACGATGTACCTTGGGATGATAACCATCATCGATCCTCTTTTCTTTTGCCTTTGGAAGAAATTCACCAAGACATACAATCTGTCTTCCCTCCTGATGTTACCGATTCTCCGCAATCTCCCATCCTCACACAAGATACTCTTTCTGAGGGGAATATGGGTAATATCTCTACTACGATCGTTATTGACATTTCAATCAAAGAAGGCGTTGTGGAAAATATTAACCTTGGTGCTAATTTCACACCCAAAGAAGTGGTCTCTTACACCACTCTGTTTAAATAATTCCATGGTGTCTTTACTTGGAGCTACGAGGAAATGCCAGGAATCAACCCCTTGATCGTTGTGCATGAAATCAAGACGTACCCAGGTGCAAAACCTGTTCGACAGAAACTCCTCTCGGTTCATCCCAAGAAAATCACAGCTATAAAGGAAGAAGTTGAGAAACTTTTAAAATCTGGCTTTATCTATCCTATCCCTTTGACGGAATGGGTATCCAACCTTGTTCCGATTGCTAAGAAACAGGGGACCATCTGTGTCTTTGTTGACTATCAGTATCTCAATAAATCTTGTCCCAAGGACAACTATCCTTCGCCCTTCATCGACCAAATAATTGATAATTGCACTGGGAGTGTAATATTCTCTTTCATGGATGGCTTCTCCAGGTATAACCAGATTGAAATTTTACCTGTTGATCAACATAAGATAGCCTTTATCTACCCATGGGGAAATTTCTCCTATCGAAAGCTACCTTTTGGTCTCAAAAATGCTGGTGCTACTTTCCAGCAGGCCATGTTGTATGCTTTCCACGATATCAAGCATATCGCAGAACCTTACCTCGACGACTTACCTACCCACTCATCCAATCGACCAGATCACGTTGATCACTTACGGGCTATTTTTCTTCGATGTCGGTTCTACCATATCCACTTGAACCCACATAAGTGCATTTTTGTTGTCGAATCTGATCGACTCCTCGGTTTTTTTGTCTCTAAAGATGGGATTTGGGTGGATCCCTTAAAGATTAAAGCTATTCTATCCTTACCTCCACCTGCTAATTTGACCCAACTCCAAAGTCTACAAGGAAAAGAAAACTTCCTTCACCGTTTCATTTGTAACTATGCTGAGATAACTAAAGGATTCATGCAGTTGCTGCAGAAAAACACCCATTTCATCTGGGATGGCATCACTCAACGGTCATTTGATGCTCTCAAGCATGCCCTGACCCATGCACCTTTGATGCATCCTTTGGAGTATACAAAGGACTACATCCTTTACTTAGCTGCCTCCACTTCCACTATTGCAATGGTGTTAGTTCAAGAGGACCCCAACGATGAGGAACATGTGATCTATTACTTGAGCAAGAGTCTATCTGGACCTGAACTCCAATATTCACATATAGAGAAATTGGCTCTGGCAGCCGTCATCGTTGTCTAGAGATTTCGCCATTACATCTTATTACGCACCACCACTGTGATTGCGGACTCAAACCCCATGTACCACATCTTGACACGTCAAGTGCTTGGGGGAAAATACTCTAAATGGATCGTCATCCTTCAGGAATTCAATCTTTAATTTACAAAGTCCAAAGCCAAAAAGTCTGTGGTGTTTGCATAGCTTATCTGTGATCTCCCCCATGTTGATGAAGACATCAAACCTAGAGATTCTCTCCCAGACGAAACTCTTTTCCTCATCAGCACATCTGATCCTTGGTACGGAGACATCCTCCTTCACCTCCAAACCCAATGTTTTCATCCTAACACTTCCCATGAAGAGCGTCGACATATTAGCCACCATTCTCGTCATTATCTTATCGTCGGTGACACCTTGTATCGTCATGGTATTGATACTATCCTTCGACGATGTTTGATTCATGCAAAGGTTGAACGCGTTCTGAATGATTGTCACCTTGGAGCCTGTGGCGGTCACCTTTCTGGGATGCCCACAGCCCAAAAAATTCTACGTGCCAGCTATTTTTGTCCCTCGATTTTCAAAGATTGTATTGAGGCAGTCAAAAAATGCCCACCCTACCAAGTTTTCAACAACAAGGCACACACCCACCCTACGACGCTGCAACCCATTATCACCATCGGCCCCTTTGCAAAGTGGGGTATCGATTTTATGCAATGTAAGCCTACCTCAACCGGGGGGCACATTTATATAATCGTCGCCGTCGACTACTTTAAAAAATGGGCTGAGGATATGCCTACCTTTCTGAACGATGGTCGTACCACAATTATTTTTATTTTTAACCACATCATAACTCATTTTGGTGTACCAGGCACCATTGTCACTGATCACGGTGGACACTTTAAGAACCAGATGATGAGTGAATTGCATGCCAAGATGGGTTTTCGCCATGAAAAATCATCCCCATACTATCCTCAGGCCAACGGACAAGTTGAGGCCATCAACAAGGTCCTCAAAACCATGATTCAATGCATGGTAGGGGAAAATAAGACTTCCTGGCATCTACAACTTTTCTTCTCTCTCTGGGCTTACCGTACTTCTGTGATAACTGCAACTGGGTTCACTCCTTTCCATTTAGTGTATGGTATCGAAGTCGTTTTACCAATCGAGTGTGAGATTCCATCTCTGAAACTTAAAGTAGTACTCCTACCCCATACTTCTACCAAAGAAGAACGTTTCTTATATCTGACCAAACTGGATGAAACACGCCATGATGATGCTCTCGTTAATGAGGCACATTAGAAATGGATAAAAAATCAATACGATAAATCTGTCCATCCTCGGACTTTTGCAGAAGGAGACTTAGTCCTGGTCTATGACCAGGCTCATGACAAATTAGGGACAGGTAAGTTATAACCTCTGTGGCATGGCCCTTACATTGTGAAACGTGTTCTACACAGAGGTGCCCACGAGTTAGTCGATTATGATGGAATTTCCCTAAGGGAGCCCTGGAACGAGCTTTACCTTAAAAAGTACTATGCCTAGATGACCTAGCATGTGTACATTGTACATTATTGTATTTTAGTTTGGTGTGTCTATTTCTTTCGCATGCTCGAGTCTTTACCTTCGCCACTCATAACTGTGCCTTGTGTTTTCATGCGCAGATGACATATTCCTTTCCCATATTTGTCGAGTTTGTAGATGGCGTTAGTCGACACACCCGGAACATCGCTTCGGAAGCATGGGTCATTTACCAATTTGACGAAGTGGTGATTTCAGGAGGTATTTTCTTAGGACCAGTGACTAATAACATGGTAGAATATCATGCTGTCATCAGACTCTTGACCCAAGCCTCCTCCCTAGGTATCTCTCATATCATTATTAACTTAGACTCCCAAATTGTGGTCTATCAACTCAACCGTATCTACGCTATTTGTAATCCTATCCTACTACGTCTCCACCTACAAATTCACCATCTTGAATGAATATTTGATTATATTGAATACAAACATATTCCATGAGAACTCAATGATGTTTCAGATTTGTTATCTAATTACATCATGGATCGGTACCTTGCCCATAGATAATATTTCATAAAGGAAAACAAATTGTACATCACATGTAAATTAAAACACATCACATTAAAGGCATCACCATGTACAAATATTTTGGCATTGTAAAAAAATCAGAACTATATATATATATATATATACACATAGCGTGACTGAAAATGTTTTGATTACATCAAAAAAGTATTTAGAAGAGCAAAATGTTGGGTCTTTACACCCATACAACATCGTCTGACAAGTCCTACAAAATACAATCACCAGAGAGATTCTAATCTCCCTGCACTGCATTGTGCTGAGAGTAACATATCACTGCGCACACTATGCATGTCAGTAGAGAATTACCATTCTCTGGCACTCCGATAGTGTGCCTCTGCAGGTGTAAAGGCACTTCTCTCCTCCGTAGAGGAGGAATGCCCATCGTGAGGCCTTGAAGGTTTCTTTCAACCTCCCGGAGACTTATCACTGGTGCCCCTAGATCTGCTGCAACCGGAGCAGCCCCACAACGTCCTAGTATCGGTATCTCAGTCGGGTGCACTACTCCCTTGTCTGCATGTTGAAAACAATACATCCATTAAAAACTCTTCTACGTACCCCCCAAAAAATATATACATTAAAAAACTTAAAAAACAAAAACTAGACAAGGTGTTGCTTAGCCTCTCACCTGATGCATCCCAATCTTCCCCCGCGGGTAGAATCCAATCCATGCTCCCACGAAAGTCCGAATTTGCATACGGGAAGTCTTCTATCCAAAGATACTGGCATCTCAGCCAAGCAAAGAAGTCACCGGTGAAACAGAACTCTGACTCTGCCACTAGTCTCGGAGACAGACTAGTCCACCGTTCCATCCGCCGTTCTTCCACTGGTCATACTGCCAATGCTATCAGAGGCTGCATCTGGGCGATGCGCTCTAAGAAAAATGAGACCAAGAAAGAGCCGTATCCGAACTGTTTTTGCCCCATCCTACACCGCAAAACCTATTCCTTCACATTCCGAAGAAACCCTGCGCTCCAGTTAAACAGTGTTGGCTCCAAACATTGTACGCCATAAGCTACCTATGATCTCGAGGCCAGATGTGCGCTAGTGCTTCCCATCACACTCGTGATGGAAAACAAAATAGATTGAAGGGGTAACTCTCTAATATCCTTGATTGGGATTCTACCCCCCACCAATCTTTCTCTTGGGACACAATGACGTGCTAGATACGCACCCACTTTCTCAGGAAGCACCCTCTATCCGGAAAAAGATATAGGAACCCCTCTTTTCGAGAGGCCAGTCAAGAAATATAAGTCTTCCAACTCGATGGTTAGAAGTTGTGTTCCAATCCGGAACCCTTGCTCCACGACATCCCACAAGCTGATTATGTGCTCAAGCAGTAGAATCTCCTTCTTCATATTTTGCAATTTGAAGAATTTCAGTAGGCCACAAGCTCTCAACACAGCCTGCATGCGAGGCCTCTGCAAAGTAGCCAAATCATCGAGCTCATGCTCTCGTTCTTTCCACTCGATCATGGTCACCGAAATCACCTACAAACAAACAAAAAAAACAAAGAATTTCATTATTCAATTTTTCGACAATTTCTTAAGCAATTTAAAAAACATGAAATCTAATGCCCACACTATTCAAAAAAGACCACACCCTCTTTTTATCACTCAACAATCATCACGCAGCAACAAAACATTTTAAAATGAAAATAATTTTCATAATGGCTACGTGGGCATATTTTTGAGTTTTTTATGGGTTCTTTGACAAAAATGAGCCATCCACCCAAGTGTCAAGGCGTTGGCATCTTTGCTATCACCTTCTAAAAACGTTTTTGCAAAAGAATGTCTTTTTCCCATCGTTTTCAATAGAAGCTGATTTGATCTTTTTTGGAGCGACTTAGGGATTCGTTTTTTAATTTAAATATTGTTGTGGAAACAAATATTGAACCATGTAATTGAAAGAAGGAGAGATGAAGATATACCTGGTCCAGACGGTGAGAGAAATGGTCAACCGTAGCTCCAGTATCAAGCAAAACAAGATCCACCTCCAAAGTGAGAATCTCCATTGGTACAAATCCTTATGCAAGATGAAATGGTAAATGAAGATTTTTCTTGCATTACTATTTATAAATTTCCATTTTTTATAAGGTATAGTTATTTATGGGTTTCTCTGACAATATAATGGCTTCACTAAACCTCCGGACTGCAGTTTTAACACCACAGGTTTCTAGGCAATTCTGATTGTTTGTTTACCTTGTCACATCCATGAGCATCATCTTAGTTCATTTTCAAGCTCGAAAACATGAGAATGCACCAGGTAGAATTTTATCTCTTTTTCAGACCCACATGGACACACGAAAAAGGAACCCCCTGGAGTCATCTTTAAACTCTTTTCAGACTCTCTAAATATGAAAAAATTGTCGAGTGATCTTGCTTCCTTTCACACTTGTTAAAAGGTTCGAAAGGGAGTCTTTTGAGTGATAGTTTATCTCTTTTTCATCCTCATGAGACTAACTGTATGAAAAATGAACTGAGAGAGTTCTCTTTTAAGTGTTTTTCCAGACTCTATAATCATGAAAAACTATCGAGTTTTCTGTCTTTGGACTCGCTAAAACAAACATCGGCAGGCCCATATGGGACTAAACCCTTACTTCTTCTAGTTCGTTAAACAAAGGAAGAGGAACTCACCGAGGGTGAGCTATACCGAGCATGTGTTATCCTCCTTGAGGTCGTTAAATCAAAAATAGGTACTCGTCTATTTGGATGGGGGGAAAATTTGAAAGAAGCAAGCCAAGCAGTCTCTTGTGAACATTACCAAGTAATTCTTAGAGTCACCCTTGAACACGACACTTTGTCCTTTGCATGCATTATAATCTGTTGAACCTCTGCATTGAGTCAATCCTTTGAGTTTCTTTCACTCCTCTGGGTCACCTGACGTAAGTCACAGCATCCACTGCATCATCAAGTTTTGGTCCATGTCATGTTTCTGCTCTTGTGCCTTAGTGTTCAAGGGAAGTATCCACCTCTAGAGTCATCCATCACAAATATCTTGTCTCAAAACCCATGTCAGTCCATGTTCATTTGATCTATCAATTACATCTCTGTGTATATTTCGTGTCATTGATGGGGGACACATTAAGGCCCTCCTTCGATGAGCCTATTCCTGTCGACTCCAACACATTATCCAGGAACTAGACTTAGAAACCAGTTAGTACTTTGGGACCTGCATGCCTCAATGGTAGGCCTCCTCACATTCGACAGTGGGTTTACCTCATTGACCTCTGATCGAATGATTCCATGGATGTTCGAATCTAGCCCATCCATTCACATTCGTTGGAATGTACTAGGTTACCTTGGGAATCATTGACATTAATGGTGATTTCCCTCGCGCTTATTAACGATTTACTTCATTGACCAGTAATCAAGTGGTTTCTTCCATGTTCGACATCATGGCATCTATTTGTGTGGTTAGATTTGTACTACATCAGGGTCGGTAAGAAGACCCTGGGTTGAGTGATCACTTTGATATGTGCTTTGCCTAGGTTGCAAAGGAATTTCTCTTGAACAAATGATACATACACTATTACATACATCCACTTTGTATTGGTCGTGGCTATGTCTTGTTATCTCATAGATCCACTGTGTATTTTTCGTGGCTACGATCAGTTCAGGTCATCAAAGTATAGATACACATTGTATCCTCGGTGGCTATACCTTTTTATCAATACACTTATGGATCTACAGTGTATTTTATGGTGGCCATATCTTGCAAGTCTTGATCACCCAAGCATAGGTATGCCTGCCTCAGGTTTGAAACATCTCATAATATTTATTGGATGTTTGTGTGCAACTTCTGTTAGGTTCTCCACGTCTATACCCTTGCTTGAAAGTCTACAAATCATTTCAATTATCAGTTCTCATATTCTAACTTCATACTTTGGGGGGGGAATCTATTGCACATCAACATTACTCGCTTTGATAAGTGTCGCAAGTGTCGCATGTTCCTCACAACTATCACAAGTGTCGCATGTTGTTCACAAGTGTCGCAAATTTCAAACAAAGCATACTGCCATGATGACGACACTAAGGGGACACTTAGAATACCTCAAACACCTGATTTGGAGGAAGAGGGATGGTTAACTAAAGTCAGGTAGCTCTTCCCACCTGAAAGAAGCTTTCAAACTAAATTTTTAGAAGGGAGCGCTCCCCTACATCACCCTTAGGAGCGCTGGCGCTCCCCTATAAGGTGCTAGGGAGAGTTATAACACCAAACTGCCCCTCTGAAGGAGCGCTACAGATCTTTAGACGGTTTTGCATGGAGTTATGAAGAGGTGCCTGGAATTGATACATATATCATTGTACATGAAATTAAGACATACCCTGAAGCTAAACCTATTTGAAAATGAATTCACCCATTTGATCCATGAAAAGTTGTTGCGATCAAACTCGAAGTTGAAAAACTTATTAAAGATGGTTTTGTCTACCTTGTAGTGTTGACCGATTAGGTGTCCAATCTTGTTCTGGTCACAAAGAAAAAAGGCATGATCCTTGTTTTTGTTGATTATAGGGATATTAACAAGGCTTGTCCTAAAGATAATTTTCCAACCCCTTTTGTCGATCAAATTGTTGATGATTGCACTGGGAGTTAAATATTCTCTTTGATGGATGGATTTTTCGGCTATAATCAAATCAATATTTTACCCGCGGATCAACATAAGACCGCTTTTATTTTCCCTTAGGGTACCTTCATGTACCGTAAACTCCCTTTCTTTCTCAATAATGCTACTGCGACTTTTCAATGTGCTATGTCTTATTCCTTTCATGATATTAAGAATATAGTACAACCTTACCTTGATGATTTACCGACGTATTCCATGCATCGTCAAGATCATTCGGCCCACTTATGAGCCACTTTCCTCTAATGTTGATATTACCACATACGATTGAATCCACGTAAATGTGTTTTTTGTGTGGAGTCTGGGAGACTTCTAGGCTTTATTGTTTCCACACATGGGATCAGGGTGGATCCTTTGAAGGTTGAAGCTAGTATCAATTTTCCTCCTCCTTCTACCTTACTCCAACTCCAATGTTTGCAAGGGAAGAAAAAATTTCTACAACGATTCATTCCCAATTATGCAGAACCAATAAAAGGTTTCACTTGAATTATTAAGAAGGGTCATGATTTTTTGTGGGAAGACTCTGCCAACAAAGCCTTTGAATCTTTGAAACTTGCATTAACCTGCACACCACTCTTATTTTTCCCTGATTACAGTCAATATTATTTCTTATACTTGGTTTCTTCGGATCATACCATCGCCATGGTTCTAGTGCAAGAGGACAATTTGCATGATGAATATGTCATTTTCTATTTAAGTTGGAGTCTTATGACCACCAAAATGAAATGAATGCATGTGAAGAAATTGGCCTTCATGACTGTTCAATTTGTCCAATGTTTTCATCACTATATGTTATTGCGCAAAGCCACGATTATTTCTAATTGCAACCCTATGCAACATATTCTTACACAACAATTGTTGGGGGGAAAATACTCCAAATGGATAGTAATTCTCCAGTAGTTTGATTTGGAGTTTGAGAGAGCCAATTCAAAGAAATATTTGGTCTTTATTGAGTTGATATGTGACCTTCCCTCCGCTAATATAGAAAATGTGGCAGAAGATTATTTTCCTGATGTATATCTCTTTCTGATCAGTTTAGACGATATATGGTATGAATACATTATCATTTATGTCCAAACCCAAAATTTCCTGCTAGATATATCTCATGTGTATTGTCGTCGTATTAGGTATCAAGCCCATCAATATATTATTCTTGGTGATAACCTTTACCATCGTGGTATTGAATCCATGTTTCAACGATGTCTAACATATGATGAAGCTGATAAATAACTAAATGACTGTCATTGTTGAGAATGTGACGGTCATATGTTGGGGTATGCCACTTCCCAAAAGGTCCTACGATTAGGTTAATTCTGGCCTTCACTTTTCAAAGATAAAATTCTTGTAGTTCAGAAATGCTATGCTTATCAAACCTATAATAATAAGATTTGATCTCATCCTAATCCTCTCTATCATGTAGTTTCTGTTGTTCCATTTTCTAAATGAGGAATTGACTTCATGACATTTAAGCCTCACTCGGTCGAGGGGCATGGATACATCATTGTATTTCCAGATTATTTCACTAAATGGGTTGAGCCGATGCCTACATTTGATAACATCAGGAAAAATGCATCATTGTTCATATTCAATCATATCATCACTAGGTTTGGTGTCTCCCAAGCCATTGTCATTGACCATGGCACCCATTTTTGCAATTTTATGATGTCTGAGCTTACCGATAAATTAGGTTTACAACATCAAAACTCAACCCCTTATTATCTGCAAGCCTATTGTCAAGTTGAAGTAATAAACAAATTTTTAACTACTATTCTTTAATAGATGATAGGCACAAGTCAATATGGTACACAATTCATTTTTTAGAATTATGGGCCTATCGGACGTCAGTGAAATCTTCAATGAGATTCACGCATTTCTAGTTAGTGTATGGTATCGAAGCCATTTTTCTGATTGAATGTGAAATACCGTCTCTGAAAC
This sequence comes from Picea abies, assembly GCA_900067695.1. Classification (NCBI taxonomy): domain Eukaryota; kingdom Viridiplantae; phylum Streptophyta; class Pinopsida; order Pinales; family Pinaceae; genus Picea; species Picea abies. Next base: position 1,354 of record CBVK0101468193.1, on the reverse strand, counting down.
TACTTTTCGAACTTCTCCCCAACACCACAGCTGAATAAGAACATCTCTTGTATTTAATGCAATTAGACGAAACTCATCATGATGTTGTGTTAGTAATAGAAACTTAGAAGAAACACGTCAAGGCTCAATATGAAAAACATGTTAAACCTCATCTTTTTTCTAAAGGCGATTTGGTTCTTCTGTATCACCAATATCTTGATTTGTTGGGGGCAAGTAAATTCAATCCCATGTGGTGTGGCCCTTACATCGTTAAACGAGTGTTAGAGAAAGGGGCTTACGAGTTGGTTGATTACGATAGAATTCCTTTGGGAGAATACATAAATGGGATTTACCTAAAGAAGTACTATGATTTAAATTGTTTTGCATGAGTGCTTTGTACTTTAATATATCATACTCTAGTGTGTTTTTTTTTCATTTATTTTTCTTCCCTCAAGCTTCTTACCTTACCTTGTGCTTGGTTTCTATCTGTCAGTTTTATTGCTACCCTATATTGGCTTTATTGATGGTGCTAGTCACAGTACTCAAAACCTAGTGTCTTCTACATGGGAAATCTATGCACCTTTGGATGACTTGATCAGTTTACACATTGTTTGCCTTGGTCGTGCAACTAATAACATTGTAGAATATAGTGCCAATATTGAGTTATTAACTGACACAATTTCACTTGGCATCTGTCATCTAATTGTACATCTTGATTCTCAACTCGTGGTGTTTCAATTAAGAAATGTTGTTTATTCCATCCAAAGTACTACACTATTATGGGTATACTAGAGAGTTTGTCTCTTGGAAATAAATTTTTATTACATTGAATATCACTATATTCCTAGATATCTAAACAAATTAACAGATGCATTAGCCAATTATGTTTTAGATAGACATTTGCGCCATTTATAAATCCAAACACACACACACACACATAAATACAAGTAATATGGTAGACGTTTTTGTATTATAACGTCAAAAGTTACAAAAAGTTTGTCCTAATACCAAAATGTTGAAGACATAGCTTCATATACATATGCATCATGGATGTTTCTAGTGATAACAAACCACTTCCCATCCTACACGGCGGATAAATCGACCAATGGATGTTGAAACGCCAACAATATGGAATTCGTAACGTCGAGGTAAATCATCCACAGTGATATCAGGGACATCCATAGTCAACCCCTTGAGGTTTTGTTCGATCTCCTCAAAATCATCCACTGCTACTCCTTGACCTACCATTGCACCTCTCTCTCCATGCCTATGTATTTGAGATGATCCAGGACCCTAATGTTGATACTGAGTGGGGTGTGAATCAGTATCAAGTACAATTTAAAAACCTTTTTCAACTTATACTTAAACCATTCAA
>CBVK0101468190.1:0-15405 GCA_900067695.1 Picea abies | reverse complement strand
ACTACAAGAAATGTTTGAGGAACCTCCCATTTATAGGATCACCAAACAAATATCCATCCAATTGATCCAATCCAACTGTGTTGTTATCTTGAGCTGCAACAACCTAGAAGGGTCCAAGCCAAATATTGTCAAACTTTCCTTGTTTCCATTTTTATTCCCTGTTGGCATCACACTTTAGGACCATGTATCCTATCATTAAGTTTATTTCCTTGGTCCTCTTTTCAAATATTTCTTTCATTCTCACTTTTTGATCTTAGTACTTTATCTACATCTGGACCTTACTTTTTGAACTTCAACCAGTTGGTTGATTCTTCTCAGCATATCATCATATTCTTCCTCCTCATATTGTAGTATCTTCATCACAAGGAGATTGATTTGGATAGGAAAAATTCCCTCCATTACATTTAATATAATAAAATAAGAAGTTACAATTGAACTTTCTATCCTCAACCTCTCTGCCCAAACTACATACTTCAAGTGACAATCCCATGCTTTTTAATTTTGAGACAACATTTTATTAATAATTTTGATGAGATTCTTATTTCAGGACTTGGACAAGCCATTTCCTTGGTTATAATAAGTAGTAGAGTCCCAAATATCTATGTTATATTTTTGAAAAAGTTGCATCATCTTGGCATATTTGAAATCTTGGGCCTTATTAGTTATGATCTTTCTTGGACACCCAAATCTAGCCAAAATATTTTCCTCTAGGAATTTGATCATGATTGTGTCATTTGTTGCTCTAGTAGGGATTGATTCTACCCCCTTAGTGAAATAATAGGTGGCTATTAGAATCCACTTATGTTTCCCACTTGAATTTGGGTTGATTTCACCAATGATTGAACTAATCCATTTCCATGGGGATAGTAAGTTGTATATTTCCCAAGATATATGTTATAATTTTGACAAAATTGCATCATCTTGACATATTTGAAGGCTCGGGCATTATCAATAATAATATTTCTTAGGCAGCCAAATCTAGCCAAGATGTTTTCCTCAAGGAATTTGATGATGAATGTGTTAGTTTATGCCCTTGTGGGGATGTATTCTACCCACTTGGTGAAATAATCTATGGTTGTTAGAATCCACTTATGTTTCCCACTTGAATTTGGGTTGATTTCACCAATGAAATCCAATCCCCATTGTTGGAAAGGTGTCTCTCGTTTAATAGGTCCGAGTGAAAGGGGATAGAACTTTTGCTTTCCTGCAAACATTTGGCACTCTACACATGCTCTAACCATGTAATTCACATTGGAAAAGAATGAAGGCTAGTAATAACCATATCTAAGGATTTTTTATGTAGTGTATCTACAAGCATGGTGGCCCCCACATAATCTCTTGTTAAACTCATTGACAATGTCATCGGTTTCTTCTTCAGTACGACAATTCAAAAATATTCCTCTTGGATCTTTCTAAAACAAATTTTCTCCTAGAATGAAATACTTTACATCCTTGATTTTAATATATCCAGAATTAGATTTGTCCCATTATGGCTAGAAACTTAAGTTCTGTAGGTAAAAAATCACATCCTTGTACTAATCAGATTGAGAAAATTTAGGGATAACCTTCAAAGATGGCTCTTATGTTTCATCTTCTTCTAGCCTTGTTGTCAAAATTCTTGTTGATATAAAATTCATGTCTAGAGACCTACGATTTGATTCAACTAGGATTTTGGATAATCCTTGTCCCTTTATTAGCTTATTGGGCTTGATATCCATGTCATATTCCTAAATTTTGGAAATCCATTTACCTCTTCTTGCTTCACTGTCAAGTTGTGTAAGGATGTATTTTATTGCACTATTGGATACATAAGAAAATATTTTTTAGTGCAATATATAATCTCTAAATGATTTCAATGCCTTGACTATGGTATATTCTTATTTCTTCAAGTTGCTATATCTCAGTTCAACGTCTCTTAAATCTCTGATAAATAAGGATATAGGTTGCTCTTGATTTTCTTCATTTTTCTGCAACAACACTACAACTATGATATGTTCTGAAGAAAAATAAAAGACAAATAACTCCTTATCATAGTTCAGGATGACTAACACTAGAGATTCTCCCAACTCCTTTTTCATTTGTTGAAAAGAATATTTATATTCAATATTCCACTTTACTTCATGGTCTTTCCTCAACATGTCTATGATATATTTTACCATTTCAACAAAATTTGGGAAAAACCTCCTCATAACATTGATTATTCCAAGGGAGGATTGTATTTCTTTCTTGTTTCTAGGAAGGTCAATTCTCTTGATGGCCTCTATCCTTTATGGATCTATATTAACCCCTTATTTGGATATTATATGACCAATGAACCTTCCTTCGATCATAGAAAAATAATACTTCTTAGTATTTAAAGAGAGGCCAAATTTTCTGCACTTCATAAACATTTTCCTTATATTCTTGATGGGATATTCATCTGTCTTTGAGAAAATAGTCATGTCATCAAGGTATATAACAATGAAACTATCTTTCTCACCCAAAAAATCTATGTCCAGATCTTGATGGAATGTGGCTCCCACGTTAATCAATCCAAAAGGAATTGTATCATACATGAAAGTTCCACGTTGGTTAAATTGTCTTAAGATAACAAAAATATTAACAACTTCATAAAAATTATCAATCATATCCCATATTTGATTTCTATATTCTCTTATTATGGGATGCGTTTTTTGATAACCACCTTTGATTTTCTACACCACTATTTATGAATCTTCAAATGCCACCAACTCAGTAATTTGCAGTTTTCTTGTTGCCTCTAAGCTTAGAATCATAGCCTCATATTCAACTACATTATTGGTGGATTTAAACTCTAGTTTGTAGGACAAGTGAATTTCTTTATTTTTAGGAAAAATGAGTACTACACCAACTCCCACTCCTTCTTTTGAATATGCCCCATAAAAAATCATTCTCCATATATTACCTACTTCTTCAACAGGGATTTCTAAAGGATCAATGAGTGTTAGGGATTCCTTGGATTTTTCATTGATGGTGACGATGCAATAGCCACAATATTCATCAAAAAAATAGATGGGATGGTTTACATCATTGTTCTGGTCACTAACTACATAGGAAAACAATATATCTTTGTATAACCTTTGTTTTCTCCTCCAAACACCAGTACAATGGAATAAGTCATGTCCATTTGCACAGTACCTCCCATATTGTGTGCCCATGTTCTTGATAGAAACATGTCATAGTTTTCAGGTACATCATCCAAAACTACATCCATCACAATTCTCTTAATAGGAAGCTGAGCCAAAGAGACTACCATATCCTTGATTATCCAATCACATTTCACTTTTCTAGCATCGAAGGAATAGAGGTCATGATATGTCCTAGTTATCTCCAATCCTAATTTTTCCATGACTATTTGGGGCATAATATTGTGTGATGATCCAGAGTCAAGTACACAATTATACAACATTTTTTCATGGATATTCAATTTTACATAGAAAGGTGCAATAGATTCATCCTTGTGATATATGTGAGGGACGAAAACTATGGTGGTGAACTCATCTTGAAAATTTACAGTATCATGAGGGCTTGTTGATATTTTTCCCTATATGGTTTTCTAAATTTTCTTATGATATGAAGGATTATGATCCAATTCCATTAGTGGGACAAGAATCTTAATATTGGATAGTTCCTTTTCAATGTTAAAAGGTGGAACTAATACCTCAAATTATTCAACTTCTTTTTCTATATTTTAAGGTTTCCCAACCTCATTAGTTTTGGGAATATTAGTTAGTTCTTTTACTTTATCATTGAAAAGACATGGGGTGGGCTTCTTAGGATGAGGCTGACGATCTTGGATGGCTACCTTTTTTCTAGGTTTGAGATCATACTTCTTATGCATATCATCATGTAGTGCATCTGCAAACAACTTGTACTAAACATAGGACAAAATTGTTGGGCCCTTATTTTTTGAGAAAGAGATAAGGATAACCATACAATAGATAAATTGAAAATATCCATGTGAAAAATGGAATCTTATAAATATGTGGGACAATACCTGTCAATTTTTACCATTGTTTGGAATCCTTGTACTGCTTCTGGATACCATTGTTCCAGATCCATATACTACATTCCTGGTCCTCCTCCCAATATCCTTGTACATACCTGAGTCACTCACTATGAAGGTCATGAAAAAATCATGTGCCCCTGGCATGTTTCAGTGGCTCTCACTATATAAGAACCATGCAATCCTCCAAGGTAAGAATCTTGCTTCCCCAAGTCATGATCATCCAATGAACTTATCCCCATGTCCATCATCTGAGTCACCAAAAACTCTTTGTGTCTACACATACTACCACTAATCCCATGTCTTGTTGTGAACAGTCTAAAGTTGTGTATGGAAACTTGGTATAGTCCACTCTATACCTCTGTAACTCATCTTTGTAAATGTCCTCATCCTCCTGGGTCAAATACCACATACATTATCAAACCTCGACGATGTGAAATTCTCTGATATGATGAATAATCTATCTCATCAACCTGCCAAACATATGAATCCATATAATACATTCCAAATCATATGAGCTACATCTGTCATACCTCACCATGAAAAGTCGCCCGAAGTCCAGCCACAGGGTTGGAAATATGCCATACAACATACTGTTGTGATCCTCGCTTTATACCAATCCACCAAAACTCCCAAACTTCCACAGCATCAAGATGAAATAGCCCACAACTCCTCATATATACGGTCTACTCCATGTCTCAAACCAAAGACCATATAACCTATTTCTACCTTCAATAGTCACTATATCTTCCTCTTAGAGCTATCATATGTGACCTACCCGAAACAAGAACAAGAATAAGAAAAACACTCCTTCAGTGTTGTAGCCAAAATGTGTCTCAAGGTGATCCTATTATATTTAGATCCCAAGATATGAAACCATGCCAATTTTCACATGAAACTCTATTTGACTAATTTAATATCCAAAAATTGATTCCTAGTGATCTAACTATCACTGAACAAATTTAAACTAAAATTATTGATTGAAAAAATATGCAGCAAAAACAAAAAGACCAGAGATGAATCATAAATACACAAGATACATAATAATTATGTTCTGTAAATTTATCCAATCCTTCAAATATGAGTACAAAATTAGTCCTCTCAATGTCACAAAGACTCAGGAAAAAACTAGTCCTCTCAACCAATACAATATCACCAAATATGAGGACAAAATTGTCCTTCAATAACCATACAAATCAAAATAACAAACCTGAAAAATATTCTAGAAAATATGATATAGACCACCTATACGGCTTGCTAAAATCACCTTTCAGCCTATATGGATCTGTACCTATCTAAAAAACAAGACACATTATTCACCTTACTAGAAACCCACAGACATATGCTATTTTCTCCACTGCAAATCATGTATACCCTATACATGATTTTTCCTTCTGCAACCCACATATATATGTGCTTTCCCTACTAAAAAATGTGTATGGTACAAAATATTCTCTGCACACATGATAGATTCACCACCTTCCATACTTACTTTTTGTTGAGATTACCAATCCTCCTAAAACAAGTGCATACTCACTTATGTTATATCCATCATATCTCCACACACTCTACATGATATGTAATTTCATAATGACTTCTCTTTTATATATACAATCCTTAGGGGTCAGCATAAAATCCAGTCCATAAGACAACATAAAATTAGGCTTTCCTTGTGAGTGTGAAGCCCCAACAGAATCCCACAAAGCCCATCTCCAAACTCATGAAGCTCTCACTCAAATACAAGGGGGTTTTCACCAAACCAAAAGTGTGATGTGGCATCCATGATGATTCCCACGTGACCAACACCTAGGTTCATGCGATAATACTTGTCGGAAGCTACAAAAATAAACAATATTGGGGGTGGACAAAGAAGGTTTTGATTTAGTTAGTTGACCTTGTCAAGGTAGAAAAGACGTAAATAAGTGAAGGAAGTTGTTGGCCAGAGATTTCAATTGGTTCATATATTATGAGAGATAGCAGCCTAGTTATTTGATTGGATCCAAAAGGCTTGTAGTGAATTCTTTAGAAATTTATCCCTTATTGTAAGAGCCTGATCTCTCCAAGAGGGATAATGTAATGAAGTTCCTTTTATTTGGAGAAGATATTGAAGAGATCTGCAATGTATGAATGCAGTTTTTTACTGTTGCAAGTAATATAATGATGTGGTTGGGGCCCTAATTTTTTTTTTATGGTTGTTTGTTCCTAATATGAATGGATCTATAGATCTACTATGTGTATGATTATTCCTTTCCCTATTGATGTATTAAAGATGTCACAACCTAGGTTTAATGGTTAAAGCTATGGATATGTATGTTGTAGAAGTAGATCTGGTTTTGTAATGTCTATAACTCTCTTAATATTACAAGTCTCAGATATGCTTCGTGTGATACCTCCTTCTCTTGCAAAAGGTTGAAAATTCCAGTGTTCCTAGACTACAGTGAATCTTTTTGTTGGTAACCAACCAAGAAACTTGGTCTTGAATTTGCACAAATAAATGGTTTTGTTGCGGGGGCTGAGCTTTAGAGGGAGTTTATAAAAGATGCTTCATTGGATCTACAAGTATGAAATTGAGAACTAGTGGGAATGAAAGTGTGATGCATTTATATGGAAGGAAGACAAGTTGCTGAAAAATAATCCTAAAGTTGTGGAAGAAATTGTTTTCTATTATGAACTTGTTAGTGATCAATACAAAATTTTCCAAGTTAAATCTCCCGAGGAGTTGTTTCAGTGGCTAGATCGATTGCAAAAATCCCTAGAGAATAAATACTGGGTAAGCAAATATGTAATTGTACTTCTATAAGTATAGTGTCTCCTCATATTCTGGATTACCAGATCTCGTGAGCTGTATATTTTTGGGTGAAAAATACCCTTGAAGGGTATATTATTGAGTTTGTTGCAGAAAATGACTAATACTTTTTGAAAGTGGAAGTTGTATTCATAGATGGAGCTAGAGGAAGAATATTGCAGGAGATACCATTGTGGATCAATATATTTATGGTATAAGAAGGAATGGTTCTTTTTCCTTTAGGTGACATGGTATATTAAACACCTAGGCTCAAGGAGGGGTGATTTTCAGAAGGGTTCATGAGTTAAGATAACGAGAGGTTTTCTTTTAGGTATGGGGGGATGGAAAGAGAAGAGTACAAGAGATGAACGAGATTTGAGTAGGGATTATATTGTTGAAAAATGGTGATGGAATCATATGAATACACCAATCAAGTGAAATTATTAGTTTTGGAAGGATATTGGATTAGATGGTGGTAATGGAGAAAAGATAGAGAAGTTGTGGAAATTGTAGTGATGAGGAATATTGGTCAATCAATGGTTGAAAGAGAGAAGTAGTGTGATAGGTCAAAGTTACAAAGTTAGAAGATAGGAGGAAGATTTCTTAGAGTATTTATATGAAAGAGTAATATTAGGTGGCACCATCGATGAAGAAGATTCATCCTAGAACTCGGAAGGAGTTGTGGAAGAAGTTGAACTTGTTACTCCATAAAATAATGGTGTGTGTCAAGAAGTAAATACAACATTACATGAGAATGAGACTCCCTGGATAAAAGAAACCCATTCTAGAGGCAAGGGAACCATCATTGAATCACCTATTCCCCTACGTTTTCAACCAGTTAGGAAACTTTCTTATTTCATTCTTCTACAACATATGTTTTTTACAGTTATTTAAGTTTTATTAGTTCAACAAGTTTACTAGGAAGTAGTAGTGGAAGTGTGGTGAGTTCCACTATAATATCACAAATGAGAACTCTTGTATTTATTCACCAGGATTTATGACTTCATCAATGGGAACACAAACTATAAGGTCCCTTACCCGATACCCTAAGTTTTGGGGAAACGGGGAAAAATATGTTGAACAACATTGGTTTCTATTTTAATCCATTTGGAGGTTGTGAGGGACTCCAGAAGTCGATATCTTAGATGGTATATGAAGGATATTGAACCTGGGATTTAAGGTCAAGACTTCACAATAATTCAAGTGCAATAGAAGTGCATTTAATAATTTCCATTACCACAATAAGAGAAACAAACACTTATAGATTTTCAAGAGATAAAATAAAGAGATGGAGAATCCGCATGGGATTATAATCAGAGGTTCAAAGCTGCAATAGGAAAAAAGGAAAATCCCATTCATAGGGATCACAAAAGGAAGTGGTTGATCCAAGGATTATTACCTTTTACCCACATCCCTCTAACACAAAGAAGGATAAACACTCTAGCAGAAGCATTAGAGTAGGATATTAAAATTGAAGTCATGGAAGTATATCCAGAGAATCAAAGAGTTATGAGACCTCCTGAATATGTGAGTCTCATGCAACTGTTGGGTCATATTTCTACACTTAATGAAAACATTCAATATTTAACCCTCCCCGAGATAGGTCAACCTCAATTATGGTGCATATTATGTTACACAAAGGTCACTTAGTGACTAAATGTCCAATATTGAGAGGTGTGGGGCCCTCTAGTGCTCCAATGGAACTACCGCATGTTGGACCTTCAGGAGGAGTTCTGCAAGTTTCTTCCATGATACCATTCCAAGGGTTAGTTCAATATCATGCTTTTCCCAATAACTAGGGGGTTCAAAGTAATGAATACTATGAAATTTTTAGGAACCAAGGCCACCCTCTATGACATTGCCCTATTTTGTATAATTTTTCACCTGCTCCTAATACATTGTGCTATGATTTATGTGTTTCTCCCACTCATAATACTAATCAATGTCATTATTTATATTCTCTTGAAAATAGATTGGATCGATTGACATTATGAGTGAATGAAGAGCCTCAAGGATATGGAGGGGGTCATAGAGGTGGAGGAAGATACAAATGTGGAGGTAGATACAGAGGTGGATGAATTGGAAGAAGAGGACTAGTTTGTTGTTATAACTGTGATGATAAAGGGAATATTGCGAGAGACTACCCATTCCTAATAATACCCTAGTGCTCACATTATATACTTCCTGATATGATATCTAAGTGGGAGGATCACATTAGGAAGAGAGGGGATAATTTGATGAATTTTGAACCAAGATCTATAGAAAAAGGTAGTATATATGTTATTAATATTATTACTAGGGGAGAAACGAAGACTAGTGTTGAAGAAAAGAGTCTAGATCCAATTAATATTCAGAAGGCTATGCCAGAAAATGCCAATTATAATACTACACAATAGAAGGAGTTCTTTAAAAATGTAGTCTATATGTATATAAATATGACTAGCCCATCAACCCCTGAATTTACAGAACCAACCTTCAATTTGACCCCACATCAGCTACTAATAACTAGAGAAACTTCTATCCAGATAAAATCTTCAGGTAAGTCACAAAATGTAGTTGACTTTTGGTTTCAATTATTTTCTAATATCTTAGATAATGAGAAACTTAATGAAAATTTTAGGAATACTATTAAAATGGCCTTGGAAACTGAAGGAAATATGGGAGAATATATTGTTGTTAACCTTCTAGAAAGGAAAGCAAGTCGGGTACAAAGAAGAAAGAAAATAAGAGGAATGGAGTTTTGGTTAAATGCTCAGTTAGATTATTATGAAATCAAATGTGTTATGTTAGATTTGGTTTCTAATGTTAACATTTTTCCTAAGAATACTTTGGAGGAAATGAGTTAACCTAAGCTAGTATACTCTCCTATTCAACTGAGGATGGCAAGTCAATATTGTACTTTCTAGTAGGAAGGTTACATAATGTAGAGGTAGATTTAGTTTTTGTTAAGATGATGGATGATTTTGAATTTATTGAGATAATGGAATAAAATAACCCATATCCTTCCCTGTTAAGAATTGATTGGTCCTATGAGAAGTATACTACATTGACCTCAAGAAGGAGACTATGAATTTTGAATTAGATGGTATGAGGGTTACTCAATATTTATATCCATATCAGGGTCCAAGATATACCAAACCTATTGATGATACTTTGGAGCCAAATGTATTTGATCAATTATATCACATGACTACAAGAAAAAGAGTTGACTATATTAACCTAATTAGAGATGGCTCAATGAGTTAGAAAAGTGTTTAGTCTGTGGATGAAAATTCTAAAGAAAATTTTAATAACTGGTAGCAAGGATGATATGATAAATTATCTATATATTTTGTAACTATATTCTTAGTAAGATCGATTGGGGATAAAATATATATAACTATCCAACATATGATGGAACTTATGACTTTCACAATTTTCTTCTTGATTTGGAGGGTAAGGTTGCAGATGGTTGGATAATAATAATAAGGGAAAAGATTATACATGGAATGATATTAAGATTTCTTTTCAATATTGCTTCCTCCCTCCATCACAATTTTGTTAGTCAAGTGAAGATAAAAATATGAAAAACTAGTTCTTAACTTTGGAAACTTATGATGGTTCCTCTAATCCAATTTCTCATATTGAGTATTGTCTCAGGGCGTGGGAAGTTGAGAAATTACCTTCTCAATTTTCAGTGCATAATTTAATCCACTCTTTAGGGACATTACTAAAAGCCTGGTACGCACATGAGGAGACTAGGAAGTAGACTTCATCTTGCAAGGTATTGCAAACTCAATTTTTCAATGATTGTTCCTTTACTAGTAATTCTTCGGAAGTCATAGTTCCATTGCAACATATTAAGAAGATGTTGTTTTCTAATGAAGTACATCCTAAATGTCCCCCTAATGTCTTTCCAGAGAATAAATATTTTCTTAATTTTAGTACATATCCATCACCTGCAAATATATCAGTGACTTGTAGCATAATTGATAAAGATCCTGACGACTTCTTCGACATCTGAATTTTAAGGAATCTGCAAGAATGAGAGAAGTTAGAGATACTTAATTAGGAAGAACTATTATTTCATATACCCACCCTTTAAATTTGTGGAATATGAATATTGGAAGTAAAGATCACCCCAAGTTGACTTCTGTAGGAGACTACTAAGATGAACAAACAATGACATAAATCCAAGCCTTGTTGTGGGAATATGAGGATTTGTTCATGAAGAGTTTTTCAGATATTAAGAGAATCAAAGGAGATTTGGGGGATATAAAAATACAATTAAAAATTGATGCCAACCCAGTCAAAAACAAGCATTATCTCTTAAATCATAGGATCAAGGAAAAGTTCAAAAAGGAAATTGAGAGGATGATTGCAGCTGGACTAATATTCCATGTGGATGAAGTTGATTGGATTAGTCCAATTTTTATACATAATAGGAAGGAAATCGAGGACATAAGGGTTTATGTCGACTATAGAAGTCTGAATTCATCCTATTTATATGATCCCTTCCCTAATCTATTCAATGATGAAGTGTTGGATCAGGTGGCTAGAAAAGAGGTATATTCCTTCACTGATGGGTTTTAAGAATATCACCAAGTCTAAATTGTAGAGGAAGATAAGAAAAATACCACTTTTACAATTGAATGGGGTTCTTTTTCTTATAATGTCATTCCCTTTGGGCTTAAGTGTAATACCCCTAGGTTCAACCCCAACTGTAAATGTAAATACAAATTTTACTTAGGTTGGTGAGTCACGATGCAGAAAGGACAACATATCTGTGAAGTAAATGTAAATGTATTCACACGAAAATATTAATGGAAAACACATCACTATGTGTAGATCAACCATGTAAAATATTATGGGGGAATAAACTCCACTAGCTAGGGAAAGGGGGCTAAACATTAAGGATAAGGAGCTAAGCTAGGGAGATTGAGCCAAAAAGGAATATTATATTAATATTCCTTAAAATATAAAATATGGACAATAATTTTATCCTAAGTTCTATTGATGGGGACAAGTGGGCCAAACTACCTCTCATAATGACAAGTGTCAATTTAGGCACATCCATACACAGAGTTTGGACTTAGTGCATTTTCCAGTCATTTCGTAATTCCTCCATTCCTTCACTCACAAATTTTCAGTTGTCCTCCATAATTTCCTATTACCATCACTATACTTGTACCTTACCTGAGCTAGAATTGTACCTATACATGTTACTGTACTTGGTTAACTCAAGAGAGGGGATGCAGATGCAGGTTGTCAGGCCTATGGGATATTGATGAGGTGGGTTGTCAGGCCCATGAGAAATTCTCTTTGGGTGAGAGAATTGTTGGGAATTGTTTTACCGAAGGTTCCAGACTGCAGCTACAGGGATCTAATACTTCATGTTTGGCCTATTGTTGAATCCCTAGAAAGGAAATGGGGAATTCAAAGGAATGTTGAGCAAAGAAGGGGAACATTTCCTGGGGTGGGACATGCATGTGGGGAATGAGAGGCTGTAGAATGTCAGTTTGATTTGGCACCCGTGACAAAGTTTTTACTGTTGTCTGAGATACATCAGCCTAGTTAAGAATTCATTTACTCGGGTGGAGTTTAGTCCCATCTTAGGGGTGACCCACTGCTGAGACTTTTGAGTAGCGTGGTCTAAGTCTGGGAGGAATGTGAAAGGTCTGCAAACAATTGGTGGTATTCTTATCAAAGATAAGTGTCAATTGTGCGTGAAATTACATGTTGCATTATTATTTGTGCATTTATGTTTATGGGTTTTTCCTATGTCTTTGTTGCATGTGTATTTTATTATTATGTTGTATGAATCTAGGAATTTGCAAAGTTTCTGTATGTTTAAATTTCATAGTAAAACCTATGTAATTGCATAGTATTTGTATGCTTTAAATTTGTGTACAATTTGAAATTTTCACATGGCATAGCCTAGCAGGGGGCTGGGGATGCTATAATATGGTATCAGAGCTCTAGTTTTCAACACTGAGCCTAGATGGGTCGATCAAGTTGAAATTGAAGTGAAATTTCATAGAGATTTGAAGTTACAGGGTGTCAGGAGGGCACTGAGAGAACACATTGACGGTGTTCGAAAGATCAGGAGGTCTAGTAGTTTGAGAAACCACAACAGTCATTGATTTGGGGTTGCGAGATTATATCTAGTCCATTAGATAAAACTCAAATGAGAGGAGATCGCATGACAGAGGAGATCAGATCCCAGCCATTGGATCTAAGCGCGAGAGAATGTGGGTCATCGATCAAGGTTATTGGGCCGTAAGCCTTGGCCAAAATGGACTGGATCTCCACCCTTCTCTAGTTCGACGTTCGAGGGATTTGGAGCATGTTGTTGTAAGAACCTTTGAAGAGAGAAGTTTCAGAGCACCAAAGAAATGAAGCCTCGATTAGAGCCTCTCCGGGATTTCGCCAGTTCTGGAACTTATTGTTGTAAGAACCTACAAAGCCCAAAGTTTCGAAGCACTGGAGTAATGAAGCTCCAGATAGCGCCTCTCCAGGTTAGAGTCTTTTAAATGAGAAAAATATTAGGATGCGCAGTGTAAGAAAAGGATCAAGGAGTGACCCTACAGAGGATAAATCAAAGGCCAAACCTTTGAAATCTTAAGAGAAATCCTTCATTGGAAGGAAGTGAAAGTAATGCACCAAGGGTACGAGCACTTTGACTGGACATGGATATAGGAGGGATAGCGAAAGTAAGCCCCGAAGAGAGGAAATATCTTTGTTTGAAGGTGATTATATGAGATCTGTTCGAGACAATTCAAGACCCAACACATTCATTGAATCAAGGTAAGAATCATGGATGTTAAACCCCCAAGTCCTTCATACTTTGCCTCTCCACTCGTTTTAAATCATTTTTCATGAAAGAGGAAAAATCCTAGAAGAATCAAAGTCCCAAAGTGAATCTACGTTGTAGATCACTGGGAGGAGTGCCTGGTTGTTGGATTGGTCGTGGAACAAGTCTAAGTCATTAGATCAAACCCCAGACAAGAGGAGGAGCATCATGGAGAAGATCATATCCCAATTGTTGGATCTTCACACTGAAAAATGTGAGCCATAGATCTCACAGTTCAGAGATTCGAGACTCCACGAGAAGTCGGTCATTGTTTCCCAAAGGGAATAATTCCCCGAAGTCTTGAAGTCTGGAGTCAATCCATACTGTTTTTTTTTGGGGGACACGTGTTCGTAGATTATTAAGTATCTAGAGATTCATATCTTTGGAGGATTATGGGCGGAAGGTGTTCTGGCATGAAAATTCCTGAAGCCCCAAATCCCAGAGTAAATCCAGGTCGTCCATTGATGGGGACACATGAATTGTAGGTCTCATCCCATTACTAGTTTGAAGTTCAACAATTCGGTAGGTAGCATGCATTGGAGCCTCAAAACACCTGAATATCAAAGTTTTGGAGGGGATCCTAGCCGTTGTCTATTGGAGGAATGTGAATCGTAGATCGTTGATTCAATGTTCAATAGTTTGGGGGTGTTTTGTGTTGGAGTGGAGAAAAATTCCTGAAGCCCAAATCCCCAAAGCTCCTTTGGATAGTAGATCGTGTAAAAGAGAATGGAACATCGATTCATGAACCCTTCTTCGGTTCACTGGTTCAGCATTTCAGGGGAGTGTTTTGTTGTGTTGGAAAATCTTCTAAAGCCCAAAGCTCTGGACCACCATAGTAACAAAGCTCTGAAGAAGAACCCGTTCGGGAGTTCGCCAATTTTAAATTCGAGGGATTTGGAATGTGTTGAGAGAGAAACCTACGAATTCCAAAGTTCTGGATCACCAAAGTCCCAAATATCTAGATAAGCACCATTTAGGTAAGCATGTGGTTCTATCCCGTGGTCACATGAGATTCGGGCCGAAGTAAAGGGGCTAGTACCCAAAAATTGATTCTAAGGTAAAAAGGGGCTTAAATAAAAGCACTCGCAAGTTTTGTTAGACCTGCATAAAGAAACAAAAAAGGGCCTATGTACATTATGAGAGGATCCAACAAGGTTCCAAGAACTAATTCGCCCCTAAAGAAGATCACATGTACAAGGATTTCCCTCACAGAAAGGACAATTTTCAAATAACCATAACTTTCTGCTCAAGATTCAGAATTGAGCATGGAAGTAGGCATTGGAAAGGTATTGGAAAGTAGAATATAAATATCCACCCAGAAGATTGATCTGGAAGTCAATTTTCTTAGGAAATCAGAAGAATTAATTATGATGCATTAGTGTACCAGAATTGTACATAAATTCATGAAATTGTTAGATCAATTAGCCTAACAATTTATGTTGGCTAAACATTTTGCAGAGTTAACAACAATTATCTCAGAACAAGATCAACATAGAGTATTAGAATCATGGAATATACACAAAGGGATTACAACCAGGAAGATGAGATCAGAGGGATGTATGTCAATTTTGGTAATGAAGGTATAAAATCAAATAGACATGGATAAGGAAAGGAAAAAATCATGAACTTGGTAGAGAACATTAAAAGTTTGCTAAAGGATGTCGAAAGTTAAAAATTTTGTAATGTGAGGCTTATGAAATCCAAGGAGATGTAGGAGGAATTCAACATAAATTTAATGCAGAGCTTGGGAAGAATATTAAATAA
>CBVK0101468187.1:0-12613 GCA_900067695.1 Picea abies | reverse complement strand
AACTTCAAATTGTCGTCGCATTTTGCAAATAGACGATATTTTCATTTCTTGCGACACTTGCAAATTGGTCTCAATTTAGTTTTCACAACTGTAAGCGTGAAAACTCCTCCATCGTTATTTGAACTGTCATGATCTTTTTATTGATATTTTGAATGGCACTTAACTTTGGTTTATCATTAAGTGGCTAAAAGGATTTTCAAACTATCCCTATTTGCCTATTCTTACTTTGATTGCGCAACTTGATTTTATTAAACTTATGAGGCATTGAGCATATGGGTTTATACTTGATTCTATGAATTGCATAGGGGTCATGGTTTTTTTTTTTTTTATATGATGTGATACTTATTGTTATAGCTCTTGCCTTGTCGATTTTATAAATATCAATTGTCACAATGTTTTAAAACCTTTGATTAACACATTTATGCAATAAGTGCGTGGTTAACATTTGGGTTTGATTTTACGTTGAATGACATTGGTTTGAAAAACTTGGTTATTTGCGCATTGGCATATCACTCATCGTTTGATTTTTTTGGTTGGATGAATAGTATGGTTTTGAACTATGTTATGATTGATTGAACAGAGGATTAATTGGCGGTTGTACTTTTCCATTACTATTATGCATGGCGGTGAATAATTACACCACCCTCGCATGCGCACATTAATGCTTCCCCTTCGATCATTCGTAGCTGTTAGCCCAAATGACTCTGCTCCTGTGTGTTGATCATTCGTAGCTGTTAGCCCAAATGACTCTGCTCCTGTGTGTTGGTGAATGTGAACCAAACCCTTACCATGTGTTCGCACCATGGCTCCAGTCATGAGGGTTGAACACAATGGTAGCCAGGCTCTGTTGATGTTCTACAGTGCCCGGAGTGACCTCGAGGAAAATGGGTGGCTCCCGTTCATACAAAAATTTGATGGTTTTAACCTCTACATTGCTAGGCAATTCACCATGACCTTTGATGGTTGTCGAGCCAAGGTCAATGATGTTCAATTGGAAATTGACGAGCAGTTTATCAGTCTTGCTACGGGTTTGCCTCCCATTGGAAAATGATAGTCCAAGAATTGCAAAGTGGAAGAGGTCCCTTGGACATTGCTCTTCCAGTCACGTAAGGTTATCTCCTGTGATAAAGGTTTTCCTGTGACCATGTTGAAACAGTGTTGGCATGATTTAATGATGATTATCAAATAGTTTATCACCTGTGAAGGTCGGTACGGGTTTTTTTACTTACACCACCTTCATTTTCTTATGGTTTTTATGGGTTATCAACTCAATATGCCCTATTACTTTCATAGAAACCTATTTAAAATGTCTAAGAAATATAAAAGGAACCAGGCTGATAGTAGCCTTTTTCACTATGGGCTGGTTAAAATGATTGTTGGCTATCATTTGGGGTTACACGGAGACTATTGGAATGATTTCCTTGCTCGCAATGATTTTGAGGATTCGAATCCTCCACAGGTTGACAAACCTATGGTGAGCAAAGACAAGACTGTACCCCCGGTACCCTACATTATTCTGTTACCTAAACCCTTACCCGACTCACCTATCGACCTACCCCACTCTGTGACCAAGGATGTTGAGACTGTTAAGCCTATGGGAAGGAAGCCTAAAGTCAAACCCATTGTAAACGCCAAAGGAAAAAAGAATGCCCAATTAATTTCTTGGATGGCGAGGAACAAGCCAAAACCTCCTGTCAATCCTAACCCTATCATGTTAAGTGAAGACTCCGACTCGGAAGTGGAGCGTTTCTTGGCTAGTGAATACCCCTATTCGGAAGGTTTGTGTGTCGAACCCTCGTATGACTTTGTGTCAAACCTACCCCCTTGACTACAAAATGACCCTAACTACCTAGGCATTAAGCTGCCTTGTGAAACCCCCGGTAATCCATCCAAAACCTCTCCTGCTCTGCCTCAACCTACAGTGCCACCCTGTGATCAATGTAGCTCGTGGTTAGAGAGGTATTATAATGATGTGCCTATGCTACAGTCAAGAATTCACTCTTTGGAAGACCAGGTTGCACGTTATAATGATGTGCCTATGCTACAGTCAAGAATTCACTCTTTGGAAGACCAGGTTGCACGGCTTACCGGTCAAAAGGTTAAATTGCAAGCCACTGATAAGAAACAGAGGACGACTGACTCTATTTTGTTTAAAAATGTGGAATCAACTATAGTGGTCATGAATTCTAAGTTGGCATAATTTGAGCAGCCTCACTGGTATGTTCTATCACTTGTTTATATAATGAATTCAAATTTGGTTTTGAATAGCTCTGATTACAACATGGATTTGCTCTGTTACATTATATGTATTATGTACATAGTTTTTTTTTGATAAATGGTAATTCATTTTCCTGGTTTAGCTTCGATTGGATTTTCATCGATTTGATTGGATCTTCATGTGGATTTGATCGGTTTAATTTATCTGAAATGAATGTTGTCAATTGAAATCGTTTGTATCTATTCTAAACACAAGTTGTTTCTCGTATTTAAATTTTGAACACAATCAAGTTTCGATTTGAATTGGTTATAATATGATATGATTTGCAATAATGGTTAATTGTTACGGTTTTATGTCTCATATGACTTTCGACCAACAGGGATAGAATTTGGATTATGTTCAATATGTTTCTATTAATATGCACCCAAATCGTGAATAGATTCATAACAGTTATACCCAGCCGATTGATTCGCATTGGTTTACTCCACCATGTTATCAGTTCGATTCATATTGCAATGAATATGCTGTTTAAATTTGATTTAAGGAATGAAAGTGACTATATCCAGGTTCACGATTTGTTTCTACAATTAAACTCAGTCGTGATTTGTTTTGACTATTTGCCCAGCTGATAATTATAACCTCTGTTGATTCTATTAAGATTGCGATCATGATTTATCGATCCTGTCTGTTGTCTGTGCAAAGATCAATCACGAAATTGGTTGGGTCGATGTTGTTAAGTATGATTTCATTTGAACATAATTGAAATAGTCTTTCTATCTTTACATTTGATTGAATGATTTGAATCTTTTGCTACATTATTATAGCTATGAAAAGTGGAAATTGGTTGTGTTGGATTAGATTATATCCCATACGATATCACTCATTATTGATTTCATTTGTATATGAAACAATCTTGTTATTGTTTGACCCGATTTTATAGTAAAAGAAAAACAGAGTATTCTTACCCCTGTTTTCGATTGAATCACTTTTGATTTTGTTTAATTTGAATGATAAAATCATTTGAATCATTAGTGATTTGTTTTTAATGTTTATGGAAAGAAAATTGGATTTGATTCTTTTAAAAAGATTTTCTTTGATTTTTATTTGATCATGTATGCTATTTTAGACTAGCTACAAAATCAGATGATTCTGTGGCTAAGTCTGTAAGATTAGATTTTTATTGTTTTCTTAATAAAATATATTTCTAACTTGATATTTTTGGTCTATTGCAGATGAATTTGAAATTGCAGTGGATTTGATGAGCAGTTAGGGGATATTTGAAATATTTCACTTGCATTTTAGTTTCCTAGTTTAGTTGATTTTGGGATATCTCCCAGATTATGTTAAACAGTTTAATATTATCCACAAGGAGGTGTTACCCTCTAGAGAGACTTATATATACTTATTATTTTTGTAATAATGTTCATCCTCATTCATGGGAGAACAAGGATATGGAGTTTTAATACAGACTGAGGCAGAATTTGGTGTTTTGTTACAGCTTTAGCTTCTCATTATATAAATATTTTGTTTCATGTTGTGTATATCAATTAGTATCTCGTTAATGACTACTTTAGCTATATTAATCATTTGCAAATGATATAATTTAATCACTGTAATCCATATTTGATTTCTTCCAAGTGTTTAAAGAACATAACAATTGTTTGATTCAGTTTTTGAATGACAGATTTCTCTTCTTCATGAGTTGAATTATTAAATATAAGTTTTTGCATAACAGGTTTCCCTTATTGCAGAAATTTATAAATCATAAAATTGTTATGATTTTTTATGTCTTGTTTGTCCTGTAAACAACTCAAAGAGCAGTGCAGCCTATCGTTTACGAGAATCTTATGGACTAACCGGTGTGAGTTTACTTTCTCCGACCATCTTCGAAGTCATCATACACAGGACAAATTAGGAGTGTTTCCAGGTCAGTTATTCATTTGTTTAGTATATTTATTACTAGGTAAATTTATATATAAGTTTAGTTAGATGTATGTAGAATTAGTATATTAGATCCTTTAATTTGAGTAAGTTTAATTTCTTTTTCATAAAATCATAAAATCAAAAATATATCTCTAACTGTCTTAGGGCAGAAATCACATGAGTTTTACAGGTTTTATTCAAATCTGCAATTTGTAGATATTGTATATTTGTGAATAAGTTGTAATTCAATTAGTAATTAGATATTTAATTATTAGAGTTACTGTAATAGTAATTAGTATATAGAATACTTAGTGTAGTTTATATTTAGTTTTAGTTTAATTTATTTAGCAGTTTGTTTTAATTAGATTAGTGTATTAGTTTGTTTTTATTTATTGTTTTATTAGTTTTAGTTTGTTTTATTAGTTTTATTTTGTTTTATTTGTTTTAGATAGATTAGTTAGTTTAGGTTAGTTTTATCTTTGGTTTTCTTAGGACCTTAGAGTGGCCAACGGAGCCGTTAAACCCATCAGGGTGGTTCATTCCAAATGGCTTGGGTTATTTAGACAACCTCGGACTGGTTCCACTCTCTCAATTGATAAACGGACAATTTCTCCCGTCAACAATGTGCAATCTCTACACTAATACCAAGAAAGAAGGGTGAGTAACTCTTCCAGTCTCAATGCGACCTCGTGATTGACCCTTGTGTTAGAAGGGCTTCCGATGACAAAATGTAATAAGTGGATTTAACCACTCCCTAAATCAAGATTCTATGTTTGTTTGCAACTTTGGAAAGTTATCTTTCACACCTATTCCAAAGACCTACAACTAATCTAATGTAGGTTTTCTACCAGAAAGTATAAAAAATTTCTAATCAATTTTTATATAAGCATTTTATTTGATGGTTGTTATTACTCAATAGGAAAATGGCGTTTCGACCGACTCGAAAGTTATGCAAAGAGATGAAGATGCAATCTTTTCATTTCAATGAAAGCTATTCTACGAGAAGGAGAAAACATTTATCGTTCCCAGATGCACAATGTCCCAAAATTTACTAAACTCACCAATATCAAGATTTTCAAGAAATGAGACAAATAGACTGTACACCAATTACTAAATTTTTAAGAATTTAAGACCAAAAATCATGCAATTTCACTACTTCAAATGCAAATATGCCCCCAATCTAATGCAAGCAAAGAAATAAGATTTTTTGTTTCAAAGATAGCTAAAAGTAATAGCAAATCACTTCAATAAAAAAACAACCCAAACAAAGTTTCTGTTTTACCGCGAGTTATTCAGAAGAAAGAAGTGTGATTTTCACTAAACAATTCTAAAGAGAAACAAGGCTTTGTAACTGAAAGACACTCAAAGGGAGAGATCAAATATTTGA
The DNA here is from genome assembly GCA_900067695.1 of Picea abies. Classification (NCBI taxonomy): domain Eukaryota; kingdom Viridiplantae; phylum Streptophyta; class Pinopsida; order Pinales; family Pinaceae; genus Picea; species Picea abies. The sequence goes on along the minus strand of CBVK0101468187.1, from coordinate 7,085 downwards.
AAAGAAAACAAAGCAAAGATGGCTAAAAGAAGCTCAAAAAATATCAAGTAGACTATAAACAAATCATAATCAAACCCAAAAATTCACCCCAAAACCAAATCTAGGGTCTGGGTAAGGAAAGCCATCAAAAATCAAGAATTTCACAATTTCCATAGGCCGAAAGACTAGCACAGTGAGGAAATAATTGATTTCCATGCGCTAGATATGGGTAGGGCACAACGTTTCTGCACTAGTCAAAATAGGTAGGGCACGGAAATCCTAGGTTGCCACATTGTCCCTCAAAGTAGGGTGCTGAAATCAAACAAGAATGGAAAAAAATAAAAATTGAGAAGGTTTTCTAGTGAAGTTTAATAGTCAGAGAGTCAAGCTGGATCTTCTAGTGACTCATAAAATATAAACCAATAAATCAAAGGAAGAAAACAAGGAAAACTCGGAAAACATTCGTGTCCTCAGTGGAGTCACCAATTTTGTTATCGGGTAAATCGGTGAATGTGGACATAGACTAATCCCCTTAGATCCACCTAGATCTACAAAAAAACAAGACAAAACATGGCACTTTCCCTAAGTTACAATCATTGAATCTACTATTGAACAAAATATGAGAGACATACCCTTAAGTGTCACTTCCTTATGTCTTTGTTGTCCCTACTTCGTTGTGTTGCTCTTGTGATATTGATTGTACAATGAGACACAAACCAACCAAAGTGAAAGAGGAGAGAATATATTCAATGACAAACTATGCATATGATCAAGGAATTATGCAATAAAATAAATATAATTCTATGGGAAAGGAGCATGCCACTGTATTATATTAATAATAGGAAGAGAGATTACAACCGAATACCTTGATGTTGTAAGCTTCCTTCCAATGATTCCTTGCTTCCCACACACTTTTGATCCAAGAATTCTGAGACTATAGATCTAACATCTATCTTGACAAAAGAAAAGCTCAAAGCCACTCTAACCAAGCTAATAATTCCAAGCCAAATCCAACTAATATCAAAGGCTCAAGAACTTTCCAACCCAATCAAGCGCCAAAACCAAATAAATTTCTCCATGAGAGCTCCTCCTCAAAGCCACTCTAACCAAGCTAATAATTCCAAGCCAAATCCAACTAATATCAAAGGCTCAAGAACTTTCCAACCCAATCAAGCGCCAAAACCAAATAAATTTCTCCATGAGAGCTCCTCTCCTTTTATAAGTTGAAGAGGATAAGGTGAGGAGGTTAGGATGATCCCACTAAATCATTAAAGTAAGTAAGATCCAAACGATTTGGAGGCCATGTCACCATATAAGCGTCTCCTTCTAGAAGCATCGAGAAAATGCTCTTTTTTTCCCATGTACGGAGGCCGTCGCACCCAAGCTATAGTGCATCCTACAAAAACTACGCACGCTAGCTCTAGAGCAAGGTGCGGTAATCAAGAATTTTCGCACCCTGCATATAGAGCAACCTGCAAAAATCCTCCAAAATAGGGTTTTTACTGAGGAAAACACAACTTCTTCTCTCAGGGAAAGTTCTTATCCCTTCTTCCTTTAGGAATTCTGGCCATTGACCCCTCTGAAGGCAACATATAGGTTTACATCATTAACGATAATAGGTATGATGAAAATAATGTGTAACAACAAATGACAATAAAAAATATACATAAATGTGTGAAATTAACTATTGAAATTGTAAATTGACAAAATAAAAAGAAAAACTAAATGGATCTAACCTTGTACTTCCTTGAAACCATCATTCAATAAGGATTTCGTAGGCATGATTTCCCTCCTTCAGATCATGTTGCAACTCCTTGTTTTCCTCCTCGACCTCCTTCTCTCATAATTGTTCTTCATTAAATCTACAGGATCCCTTGAATGTTGATGTCTCGTTCGTTGCTGGATGAGTAATTAAGCCCTCGGTTGCTGTCAAGATATCCTCTTTGTGAGAAGCGGAGATCTCGACCTTTGCAAGGATCTGAGTGAGATGTTCCAAGATTAAACTCATTGCTAAACCATATTGAAAAAGGAAATTCTTATAGCACCCCAAAAATGATTTATCATCAAAGATTTGAATTTTAAAAATAAGAAATTAAAACTATTTGTAAAAATAAAACACACCAAGCATGAACTCCTTGCATTACTGGGACCCTGCTGTCACCAGGTTATCGTTTCGTACAAGTTATCTCATCATAAATAAAAACTAAATTTGCATAAATAAAAACAAACTTTTGCATAAAATAAGGAGAAACACACTTCTTCATAAAAGGGAGAGGACAATCTAACATTGGAGCCAGCCCACTAAAGTGGATGCATGGGATCTTCCCTCACATATTACCGTCTTCTCTCCACCCTTAGTTCATGCATAAAACCAATCCAAAATCATTAAATCAATCTAATTCAAACGCTACCTATTACCATTTACAACTCCCCGACAACAACACTAAAATGTTGGTGCAATTATATGCATAATATATAACAAACATAAATTATCGTCTGGGATTCATAATCAGTAAATTTGATGCACTATATGTGTCAACAACATGTATTATATATATGTATGATGATTATATAATAAAGAAGAGTCATTTGAAACTCAACACTTTGTTTTCACACTTCAAACATAACACTCTCCACACATTTCAAAATTCAGAAGGCAAAACTCATAAACAAGCATATGATCTAAATCTCTTGCTCAGGTGATGGACCTGTTCATTGATGGCTCATGAAAGGAAAAGATGAATTTTTATTCTATCTCCTAGAGAAACTAAACTAACAACAATTAACACTTTGTGGATTTGCAACATTCCATTATAGGTGCATGTAGGGTGAGAGATGGAGGTCTTGATTGGGCATGTGTTAGCAAGGTGTGACCTAATCAATTATGGAAAATAAAGCTAAGTGTAGTAGGATGCACCATTAAATATCATGTATGGTGAAATATGGAGATCCAATTGTTCTTGCATTGCCACACTCTGCAACAAATTCTAATAGTGAATTCAAAAAAAAATAATATGAAATCAAAATAACAGGTACATGAAATGAAAATCTACACTAATAATTTACAATGAACTTACCAAGATGGATCGATGTCCCTTGCCAATGCCAACTTGGAATATTTTAGATTATAAGATGCTAACTTCTAAAAGACATAAGGTCACTGAATTCAAACTTGCATTAATCTTCAACAAGTAGGTTTACAAAAAGAGTCTTTTCATGAATCCAATCTACATCATAACAATTCGCCCCCTTTCATGAAGAGAGGGAACTCTCTTTTATACATGAGAGATTTGAAAAGAAGATAATCATCTAATAATTACAGATCCACTTTTCTCTCAACCAATTTCTCGTTATTACAAAATATGACCTGTTCAAATTCTCACACATATCTCTCATATATCTTGGATATGATATGTTATCCATTCCCCATGATTTTTTCCTTAAAATAGGCTTGAATTATCTCCTCAAATATTGAAATGGTGGAGGAAGTATTCACGAAGTCTTTTTGAATTAATCCTTCAAATATTACTGCACATGATAAAGCTCACACATTTTTGAGATATATATGAAAACATGTCAATTTTCTAATATTTAATCACAAATTCCCTTTTAATACTAAAATGAATAAAGTGGAAAATAATAAGGTGAAACCCAAATATATTTATGAAAATGATATCATGAAAGGTTAATGGGGCGATGAAATGTGAATAATGATGAATGGAAAGGTGGATGAAAATATGACATTTATGATTCCCAACAGGGATGCCAACATCTTGCATATGTATCTGGTGGTAGCCAGAACATAGATCAAGTTTAGTGAAACACTGAGCACCACTCAACTGATCCAACAGATCATCACTGACAACAATGGGTAACTTGTCCTTGATGGTGAGTTTATTGAGGGCACGAAATTTAGGACACATGCACCAAGTACCTTCTTTCTTAAGTACCATGACTACAAGAGAAGAATAAGGGTTTGTACTAGGGTGAATAATACCCTCTTGTAGCAATTACTGGACTATTTTCTCAATTTCATTATTTTGGGAAAAGAGATGATGATAAGGTAGAACATTGGGAGGAAGACTACCAGGAACAAGGGGTATGTACTGATCATGAACACCACTATAAGACGTAAGTCCTTGAGGAGTTGAAAAAAAACTTGGTGTTTGGAGAGAATAGCTTGGAGTTCAGGATGCATAAAGGGTGTCTGAATGGCATGAATAGAATGGAGTTGAGAAATAATACCGGAGTGGCATTTCTTGAGTAGATTTTCCATGCGATGGGAATTGATGATCTCAAGAGAAACAACTGTGAGACCTTGGAAGTGATACATTTGTTCCTCCTATTGGAATTGCATAGTTAATTCCTTAAAATCCATAAGAATGGGACCCAAAGTGCGTAACCATTCAACAACTAGTACAATGTCACAACCGCCCATGTCAATGGAAAATATATGATATTTCAGGAGGTAATTTCCAATTTTAAGACATACATTTTCACAACACCCACCGCATTTCATGGACCCACCATTGTCTATCATGATTTGAACATCATTGACAACATGAATATAGCAATTGGTTTTCTAGCCAATGTGACGATGAATAATGATTTGGGTGTTACCACTTTCAAAAAGAATGTTGACCTTCCTATTCTTAATGTAGACAATGAGTTGGACGGTTTGTGGAGTAGAGAAGTTAGTAAGGGAATCCAAGGAAAGGAGTGGTTCAACTTCAGGTGGGTCAACAAGCTCTTGTGTAGCATTGAGAAGGGAGGGCTCTTCAACAAGAGGAATTGTCACATCTTCGTCGGGAACATCTTCGGAAATGGCCATAAAAAAATTTTGTTCCTTACACTTGTGCCCTGGCAAATATTTTTCATCACAATTCTAGAAAAGACCCTTCAGTTGGTGTTCAATAATTTCATACCTAGTAAATTTTTGGACCTTGAGGGGAGTGACACAGGGGTTAGGATTAGTGGGTCGAGGGTGAGGAACAAAAGAGGTTTTTTTGTTTTGCGAAAAAACAACTTGTTGCACCTCTTTAGCATGTTTAGTAGCTTCCAACCAAGTTTGAGGGAGAGATATGAGAACCTGGGATCGGATTTCATCCTTTAGGCCATTTATAAAGAATTCATAGAAGAAAGTATCTGAGATACCCTCTGTTCGAATGGCCAAATTTTCAGAAGTAGTTATCAAGTCTTCCACTATGCATGATTGTTTCAACTTGGTCAAAGGAGCGAGATAGTGGGTACCAATTTCAAAGTGGTCATAGAGCTCTACAAAAAAGATGGGTCCAGGCAATGTACCCCTGAGGTGAATTTTTACGCTATTTCCACCATTTCCATCGTTCAAGATCTAGATAAAGGACAACATAGCAAAGTTTTTACAACTCATCGGTAATACCATGCAGAGAAAAATAATTCTCTATTTGAGTGACCCAACCCGTAGGATCGGAGCCATCAAATTTTTTGACCTCGACATGGGAAAGAAGGGGGTCATGCTGAGAGGAGTTGGATTGAAAATGCAAAGAATGAGAGGAATCAACAACATCAGGTTGGTCTGAGGAGGAAGGACCCAAAGGGATGTTCAACAATTGGTTGACAATAGAGTGGAGGGTGTTAAATTAGTTCATGAAGTTGGTTTTCATGGTGTCAAATTTGTGCTCGACTTGTGCCTCGAATTGTGCAAGGAGGGAATTGGTAGAGCCAATCTCTAATGTCATGTGATTGATGGAATATTGCAGGTCTTGGTTGTGAGTGGTGGCCATTTGGAGAGGGGAATTGTGGGTAAGGAAAAATGGGTGGGGGGGACCCCAAAAGAGGACTTATAGGTGATAGGTATCACGATGATCATGGTGAGAAGGGAAATATAATGGAGTAGTTGGAAAAATAGGGAGGATGAGAAGGATTCGGGTCCACTAAGAAAAAAGGATTAATAATGAAAGGTATGACAACAATCAGGGAGAAAAGGAGAATCCAATGAGATAGATCCCAAATAACAGTTCCGACGGGACCATTATACTAATTTTTTTTTACTCCTGCAGAGTTATACTCTTCCCTTAATAAGTCCATCCGAAATTCCCAAATGCTTAACAGGAAGAAATGAGTAGTGATTTGGCAACCAAAATGCATGAGGTGTCGTTGTGTAGCAATAGATCTTGTTTGTTCCATTTTTTTTCTCGTCCCAAGGGTTAGGGTGTTTTGGGTTTCTACAGGAAATGGATTTCCCTGTGCTATAGCTCTATGATATACGTGCTTGGTCCAACAGTAGTACTCGAACCAATATATCAGGGCACCAACTAAGGAGGCTAGATTGTTCCCTTAGTCATACTACTTGGCTACACAAGTAATAGAGATTATTTTCCTAAATTGTTTTCTTGGTGGCACTATAATAGTCAAGTGGTCAATCAGTTTATCTATGGAGGCCTTCAGGAGATCTAGGTCGATCCATAAAAAGGTGATGTCTGATGTGCTACCACTCAAATGAGTACAAACATGGGTTACAAGGGTGACCAACAAATGTGCACTTGATTACCTCTTCTATTTGTTGCATGTATTACTCCCCAACCGCGGGTTTATCCATGTAACAACATATCTCTATAACTTTAAGATAGTGGAATACATTTCTACCTTGAAAAAAAAAATTAACCTACAATTTCCTGCCGAGGAAAGTTCTATGATAGCACTTGTAACGTACCAGATCTATTATATTATCAAAATAAAGAATATTGTAAAGAATATAATGAGATAGAAACTCAATACGAAAATATTGCAGAGATAACAATGGAACACCAAATTGTATGGAACCAAAATACCATAATTATACCTTTATTTATAGGAAACAATGTTCACTTTCCTCTTCGAGGGGGAAACCTCTAGCAGGGTAGAGTTCTATTAGAATAATTTTCCAAGAAAAAACTTCTCATACCCTCTACTCTTATTTAAGCTAAATCTATCTATCCAAAAGAACAATCTAGAGGAATATCCTTCTAGAAGTGGAATCTTCTATTAGGTCTTCTTACAATTGACTCATTCCTCCTTATTGCTAGGCATTATTAGTATTGACCTTTATTACATGGAAATATATTATTCTACCCACTTGAGGGGTT
>CBVK0101468186.1:0-13035 GCA_900067695.1 Picea abies | reverse complement strand
AATATATTGATGTTGAAATATAGAAATATAATGGTCGGTAAATTTTAATTTCAGTTTTAATTTTAATTTTTTATTACATTTTAATTTTAATCATATTTTTAAATGTAATATATTGATGTTGAAATATAGAAATATAATGGTCGGTAAATTTTAATTTCAGTTTTAATTTTAATTTTTTATTACATTTTAATTTTAATCATATTTTTAAATGTATAAATAAATTAAATGTTTTCACAATTTTTATATTATTTTAAATATTTAATCTTTATATTAAAATTTACAATTACACTTATCTTTAAAAACATTATAAATATTTGATCTCAATCAATAAAATCTACAATTACATTTATCTTTAAAACCATCTAATTTATACAAATATATAATTACAATTATCTGAAATTAAAAACATCCCTTACAAAACTACAATTAAAATTAAAATTATCTACAGTTAAAAACATTGAATGTATGAAATTACAATTATCTTTATAATTCCATAGGAATTTTATACTTTAAAAAAAATAAAAAAAATCCCAGATCCAGTAGAATTACTTGCATGATATATGACATGCTAGAGATTCCAAGCAACTAGCCTACATTAAAGTATAAAGACACTTCATACTTCACACTAAATAAAAAGATGTCAAAGTGTTCTTGGGTGTTTGGTAGCACACTCCAAAACTTTTTACATGGGCGGAGAACTATTTGCTACCCTATCGAAAACCTTGTGGCCGAAGCTGAGTTTTAGCTAGAATTTTTTTAAACAGAGATTAAGTTGATACTGGATTTTTTGATCTCATGAATATAGTGTTAGGTAGCTGAAGCAAAACATAGTATACATAACAGAGTATAAATTAAGTAAGATCAAACATACAAAATACATCAATCATACACTTGACACAATGATTTATGTGCAAATCTAAATCCTGAAAAAACCACAAACAATGATTATAACTCTTCTGTTATTCAAGTGATAATCACAATAATCTTAATAGGCATACAATCATCCTCTCTTCACATACTAACTGCTCCTAGCTCTCAGTGTACTCTACCTGTGTGGGTATACTCTTATATATAACATCTATCACTCAGCTACACAAACTGATCATGAGTAAATCACATAGTTACACAAACAATTCATAAGATTGCATGCATGAACATGTGCATCTGCATATCAACCATGAAAAAATTAGTTAACATTCTTCCAGCACACAGGTCATCCACATAGAATATATATCTATATATGAACATTTTTATGTTCATGGAATGACCTACTTTTCCTAATTCCGTAAATATATTTTACTACTTGTATTCACCTTCGTTTTGATATAGATTTCGCTTACCATCATATTCAATGGTGCGAACCAGGGGGACTGTCATGGTGCGAACCAGGAGGACTGTCACGTGCTATACCCGGGCTCTGAGCCATCGGATTAAATGTGGGCATCACGTTTTCCTTCAAACTTCTATGAATGATTTCAACATCAACCTTTTCAGGAGATATTTGGAGCCTTTGGTTATTGATTTCAGCTCTCGGGTACAACTTGAAACCACCGACTTTTTCATGGTGAATAATATCCTCGTTTGGCATGCTTTCTGGAGTCGATATCACAAGCCCTATTCCTCCACGACGGACGACCTCAGTTCTGAAATCTCGAGCTTCGACGAACGAAAATGAATGGAGCAAACAATACGAGAGCATAAAACAGTTATGCGATATAAATCACCGTTCATTCTGCAACGAAATTCAAAACTAAAACTGTAGCACTAGTTTCCAGATAAAAGTATAGAGCAGACTCTGTCCTGATATACAGTAGTAAAAACAAACTGAACGCTGAAACAATAACAAATAGAAGTAGTTTCTATGTAAAGTAGAATGCAAACTGTCACAAAGAATGAACTCCGAAGTAGGCGGGGGCCTCTTTCGAGTCATGAACTCGCCTCCCACTCTTATTTATCATGGAGATTTAAGACCTTCCTAAAACTGTCCCAACTAGTATCCCTATGCAACTCCAAACGGCAGTTGAATGATTTCACTCAAATTTATATCACCGTATGAAAAACAAAATATTGAAAATTTAGAACACGCCCTAATTTCACTTGTTTTTAATGAGAATTTTGAAGGACAGTCATGTTAGCCTTTAACGTTACTTATAAAAGCATAAGCACAGCTTATTCTAAATGTTCTACATTTTATTTATTTTTTAAGATTTTTTCTTTTGATTTTATCAAAATTTGGTAATGAATAATTGGATTGGCAGATTTGAGTGGCTAAGTTTGTATAATCAAAATATCAAAGGTTTTTTTAATATGCTGAATTCATTTATGCATTCCAAAATGCAATTTAAACAATAAAAAACAGCTAATTTATCCAAATTTACATCTGAATTTCCACTAAAAAACAAAAAATAAAACTTTTAACCAACACCCAAAAACAACTCTTATACCATCATTTATGATTTTTTTTGCCATCTAAAACAATCATAAGAATCAATTACAGTTAATTAATAAGTCTTCTCTTGTCATTCGGGAAATCTTCAAATGTCTCAATTATCTCAATTGCATTTGTGAATCCGCACGTACTTTCGGAGAATATTTTTCGCCGGAAAAGCATACGCAGATGGATCAAAGCTATAAAAGTAAGATAGAAATGTAGGGGTGTGATATTGGTGGTAGTTGAGTAGGTCCATTCATTCACTTTTAGGATGCCTAAGTGCGGTCGGTCCAATGTAATTGAATCAATGTGAGCAATAGAATTTCCATTTTTTTTTCTTTCACTCTGACAAGATTCCAACGTCGATATTCTATGAAGAAGCTTTCCACTCTCGTAGATTAAAATTATGGAGAAACAACTTTAATCCATGTTACAAAATGACCGTGTGATTTATAGATAAGATATTCAACCAAGCTAACTCAGGCGATTACATAATAATTCGAATCTGTCTTCTCATGGACAAGCGCAGATTGCCAGCCGTTGATTGGATACAAAATTAGTGGTCCTCTAAGCATGTGCTCATTTGTCGAGTACCTCGTCTACGATATTCTTGTGCGTGACGGTCCAATCTAATTGAATCAATGGTGACCGACAGGATTTCAATGTTTTGATCACTCTGACAAGGTTCCAGCATCCATATTGTGTGAAGCAACTTTCCACTTTCGTAGATTAAAATTATGGAGCAACAACTTTAATCCATATTACAAAACGCGGGTGTGATTTATATATAAGATATTCGACTCCATATTGTGTGAAGCAACTTTCCACTTTCGTAGATTAAAATTATGGAGCAACAACTTTAATCCATATTACAAAACGCGGGTGTGATTTATATATAAGATATTCGACAGAGCGAATACCGGTGATTCCATAACAACTCGAATCTGTATAAGTGTGCAGAGCTTATATTTTGTTCAGATAAAGCTCAGCACACAATTCGAATCTGTGTTTTACTCTATACGGGTTTGAGAATGGACAAAGCGCATATTAGGAGTCAATTGATTGAATAAAAAATTTGTGGTGCGCGATGCAAACAAGTAGCTCGTCTACGATATCCTTTTGATTGAAAAAAGCCCATGCAAAAGAGTAGCGTGTAAAAACGATACGGAAGCACACATAACATCAAATAATGACAATAATTTATTTTTAAGTTCAGTCAAACCAGACACTAAATTGGTATATGAGTTTTACAGAAACTGAATTCATTAGTGTGGAGATGGATTTACAATTCTCCATTCTGAATAGTTTTAAGACATCAGTAACATATTTAGCTAGAGAACAAGCTGATACACTTCTAAACCAAGGCAATAATGAAGGGGATCCAAATCCTCCATGTCAAATTCTTTACACAATTCAGTTTCAACTAAAGAATTAAACCATCATCATTTTCACTTAGAATAAGATCATCTACATACAAAACAACAAGAACAATGCTATCTCTATCATGGAGAAAGCATAGATTGGCATCAATGATTTCTTTATTGTTAGGGTCCCCGCAAGTAGGTAGAATAATATATTTCCATATAATAAAGGTCAATATTAATAAGGCCTAGAAATAAGGAAGAATAACTCAAATGTAAGAAGACCTAATAGAAGCATTTCTTAAGGTTGCCCTATCGAACAGGGAAGTGAACATTGCTCTCAGTAATCAAAGTGTTTTTTTATGGTATTATTCTGTTATTATTTTGGTATTATTCTCTTATTATTCTGGTTATATTGTTGTTTATCATCCATTTCTAGATAATTATTTATTTTCTTCTTAATATTTTATATTTGAAATATTACAAGTGGTATCAGAGCACCTTCATCGGCAAAAAATTGTGAGTTAATTTTTTTTCCAGGGTAGAGACGTATTCCAACATCTTTAAGCTACATAGATCTGTCGTTACACACATAAACCCGCAGTTGGGGATTCATACAGGCAGAAAATACAAGTGGTACTTAAGAGCACATTTGTTGGCCACCATTCTAACCCATGTTGGTACCCCTTTGAGTGGTAGCGCATCTGACATCACCTATATTCGGATCGACCTAGATCTTCTGAAGCCCTCCATAGATAAATCGATCAGTCGCATGACTATTATAGTGCCACCCAGAACAAAACTCAAGAAGATACTCTCTAGTACCTGGGTAGTCTGGTAGTACGACTAAGGGCACGGTCTAGCATCTTTAGTTGGTTCCCTAAGGTATTGGGTGGAGTACTACTCTTGGACCCGGCATGTATATCAGAGAGATATAGTAAAGGGAAAACCATTGTCTATAGAATCCTTGAATACCCTAACCCTTGGGATGGAAACAAAAATAGAACAAACAAGATCTATTGCTTCACAATTGTGTCTCATGCATTCAGGTTGCGAAATTACTACACATTTCTTTTGGTTAAGAATTTGGGTATTTTATCACTGCAATATTCTTCAAATAAGAGTATAACTCCACAGGATGATAACATGATCCACAGGAGTATGGATCCTTTTGGCACCATTATTTAGGATGTATCTCGTTGTATTTCTCTCTTCTCCCTTATTGTAGTCATACTTATCATTTTTCAACAATTGTTTTTTATCGTGGACCTGAACCCCTTCCAAGCACCCTTATTTGGGCTTTACCCCATTGGATTCAACTTGTCTCCCTGAACGTTGTGATACACTTGAACCATAACCCATTTTTTGTGTGGTCCCACCAGTCCCTTTTCATGTTCCCTCTTCATCATGGCCCACACCCATAGCCAAGACTTGGAAGCCCTCTTCAATACCTTACAGTCTAATTTCACAAAAACCCAACAAGAAGTGAGACAATGCAGTGCCAATATTCCCACCATCAAGAAAAACATGTATTCCTCCATCAACGCCAAAATAGAGGACCTCAAACAAGACTTGAAACAAGACCTTGCTACCTAGCTTGAATCATTCAATACGATGACCTGTGCCAAGCTGCATATCCCTGGAGATTTTCCCCCATTTGACCCCCCTTTGCAAATTGAAGGTGAAACTTTCTCTCATTCCCATAATATTCAGCTCCATCACTTTCAACATAACCTACGCCTTCTATGTGTGGCTGTAAACCAATTTGATGGCTCAAATCCCACTGGTTGGGTAACTCAAATGGAACATTATTTCTTTTTGTATGACATTACAAATGAGTTGGCCAAACTTTGGTATGCTGTTATCCATCTAGATCGAGAACGCTGGAATTGGTGGCAATGGAGAAAAAATGTCCGCCAAGGGTATGTGGCTTGGACACACTTTGTGGCAGAGCTCTATGAATTATTTGACACTGACACCAACCATTTAGGTGGTTCAAAAAAGTTGAAACAATATGGCACAGTGGAAGACATTATAACCGCTTTTTCAGTGATTGACTTTTTGTACAGAGGGCATGTATAATGATTTTTTCTGAGAATATTTTATCAGTGGCCTCAAGAATGAGATTTGTTCCCATGTCCTCATGGCTCGGCCTTAGAGTTGGTTGGACGCTACTAAAAGAGCTAAGGAAGGAAAACAGGTTGTCTCTTCTCAAAACCAAAAACCCTCATTTATTCCTCGCACTGAACCAGTCACTCCCACTCCTCCTTCTACTCCACTAAAGATCCATAAACTGACTAGGGCTAAAATGGCTGAACTCCAACTCAAAGGCCTTTGTTGTAATTGTGATGAAAAATATTTTTCAGGTCATCATTCTTGTTGATAGTGGAAGCACCCATAATTTCATTCATCATCACATTGCAAAAGAAACTGATTGTTATATTTTTGTCGTCATTAATTTTCAAATAATGATTGCTAATGGGGGGTCCATGAAATCTGGAGGGTGTTGTGAAAATGCACGTCTCCAAATTGGTGAGTACCACATGAAATATCATATGTTTTCTATCGACATAGGAGGTTGTGACATTGTGTTGGGTGCAGAATGGCTAAGGACTTTGGGTCCCATTCTCATGGATTTTAAGGAATTAACCATGTAGTTTCACCAGGAGAGCCAACAATATAAGTTCCAATGCATCACCATCATTTCCCCGAAGATCATCAGTTCCCATCGCATGGAAACATTTCTCAGAAAAGTTCATTCTAGCATTATTTCCCAACTTCATACCATACATGCCACTGAGACACCATCTATGCTGCAGGACCTCCAATCCATCCTCTCTAAACATAAAGTGGTTTTTTACACTCCCCAGGGCCTCCCTCATTCCCATGGTGTTCGTGATCATTCCATTCCCCTTTTCCTGGGAAGCCTTCCTCCCAATAATTTTCCCTATCATCATCCATTTTCCCGAAAAATGAAATTGAGAAAATTGTTCAAGAATTGCTCAATGCAGGTGTTATCTGCCCTAGTACAAGTCCCTAATCTTCTCCTCTTGTTTTGGTACTTAAAAAAGAAGGTTTTTGTCGCATGTGTCCTGACTTCCGCACCCTCCAAAAATCTCACCATTACAGACAAATTTCTTATTCCTGTCATTGATGACCTCTTAGATGAATTGAGTGGCGCCTAGTTCTTTACTAAACTTGATCTTCATTTTGGCTACCACTAGATCTGTATGAATGAGGCAGACATTGCTAATACTGCATTTAGAACTTGTGAGGGCCACTATGACTTTTTGGTCATGCCCTTTTGCTTGTGTAATTCTCCCTCCACTTTCCAAAGCCTCATGAATCATGTCTTCTGTCCCTTTCACCATGATTTTGTCTTAGTTTTCTTTTATGATATCCTCATCATATTAAAACCTGGAAAACCCATCTTTCTCATGTGGATCGAGTTCTCCATATTCTCTCTTAGAACCAAATTTTCCTCAAACAATCTGTGGTCGATTACTTGGGTCATCTTGTTGGTAAGGTCGGTGTTAGGATGGATCCTAAAAAGATTGAAGCTATGCAAGATTAGCCTCACTCAAAAACTCTCAAAAGATTATGTGGATTTATTAGTTTAACATGTTATTATCGCCAGTCTGTTACGAATTATGGAAAGATTGTGAGACCTCTCACTACTCTCCTTAAAAATAATTCTTTCACTTGGACTCCAACAACTGCTCAAGATTTTAAAACCTTGAAGATGACCATGTTCACCACTCTAGCCCTGACCCTTCTTGGTTTCACAAAGACCTTTGTCCTGGAATGTGATTCTTCTGGGAAAGGAATTGGCATAGTTCTTATGACAAAGGGTCGACATTTGGCCTTTATCAACAAACAACTGTTAGAGGTACATTTGGGAAAATCAATCTTGAAAAGGAAATGTTGGCTATTCTACATGCTATGGATCTTTGGCTCCCATATCCATTGGGGAAACACTTCCAAACTAAGACAGGTCATCAAAGCCTCAAGTATTTTCTAGAACAACACCTTTCCTCGCCAAAGTAATAAAAATGGGTGAATTTGAATTCATTGTTTAAGGTTTCCCTTTTTTTTTTCTCGATTATTCAATATATGTCTCATTTATAAATATATATTTTTTTTCTCGATTATTCAATATATGTCTCATTTATAAATATATATTCCTACTTTGAACCATTTTAATATTACTTCAGTTTTCTTCCAATTTAATAAAAGGTATTAAGCAACTTTAATAATTATCATTATCTTTTAAAACTTATCACATTTGATTTAAAATAACTTTGTAACATATGAAAAGTTATCTCTTTCTTTTAATATCATCTCTTCTTACTTTTCCTTTATAAATATCCTTTACAAAAGTTAATTGGGGTTGAATTAATATTACTCCAAAAGACTTAGGTCATTGACTTTTTATTTTCTTATTCTTGATATATGGTACTAACTTCTACTAACTTTCTTGCAGTGGAAGGATTATTTATTCAATGGAAATTTTTGAAGAATTGTTTTGTATATTTTAATTACAAAACGTCCTAACATGGTCAACGACCTAGATAAATTAGAGAAACTCTAAATTTTTTGTGTATGGGGCTAAATACATGTATGTCCAATGCTTAGGATCACTTCATGAGAACATCATGAATACCTAACATAATTCCATATATCCATAATAAATAATGTTTTATTTACTATCCATTTTGGATATTTACTTGACATCATATGAAATATAATATATGTATATAAATACACATGGGGAATGATAAGTCATATTATTTCCAAAGGTCATGACTTATGATTTAAATTATAATGCCTATTTACATAATAACAAATGTATAACATATTATTAAATAATAAGAAACGTAATATACTAGGTATATTACATACAATGTCTCATGTACTTGCAAATGAATTGACCTAATCTTCTCAAGAAATTTTCTTCTCCCATTTTTCTCCCATGAGGTCCTCCCTCACTACTCATTTTTGGCCATATGCAACATCTAAGGGTGTAGGTGGAAAATATCCAAATCAAGTTTTAAAAGGTGACTTACCACTAGAAGTTTGGAATGCTCTATTATAAGAGTATTGTAATGATCCAAATGTTTAAAATATCATAAAACAACATAAGTACACATCATGTACACAATATGGGCATTTTGGGAAATGTACCTGTCCGATGACTTCATTGAGCACCGACTTAATGATTTCAATGCCTTAAGATAAGGTATTCGTACAATATTGAAGTATGAGGCTAGGTTCATGGAGATACTTAGATATACTCCACATATGAACACAGAGAAGTTAAAGGTCAAAAATATTAGGAGTACTACAATGAAAAACTACTCAACCAAGTACTCCATATAGAGCAACACAGTAGTAGCAACAACGTTGTCCACAACAACAACAACAGTTTGGGCATATTCAACAGAACAAACCATGTTCACAGAATGTTAGGCTAACAACTTCTACTTCAGGGACCGGGAGCATAGGATCGAAGAATGGATGTTGGACATGTGGAGAGACACATTACTAGCGATATTATCTGATTGAGAAATCCATAGAAGCTAGATCATGAGGACCCACTATAGTTGGATATTTTGTAAAGGTGCACATGATACATGTAGCAATGACTAACCATGAGGTTGACTGCCATTCCACCATTCTTGAGACATCAAGTATGATCTCTGATCAAAATTTTAATATTTTTATAGATCCAGGATCTATTGAGAGCTTTATTTCTAGTGCAACGCTTAAGAGAATATAGGTAAGGAAATTCAAGCATGATGAGTTCAGATACGTACAAATTCCATCCAGAGCCAAACAAAAGGTTGGAGGGAAGGTTATGGGTTGTAGCATTAACTTGGGTGATTTTGTAATGAAGGAAAACCTATATGTCACAATATTAGGATCTTATGAAATACTAATTGGTATGGACTGGTTGGAATTACATGATGTGATACTTAACTGCAAGATGAAATGATTAAGTTTGACGAATGATTTGGGACAGAGTAGAGTGATTGTAGAAAGAAACCAAGGAGTGTCTTTGAGGTTTATTTCTTCCTACAATTACAAAAACTTATGTGCAAGGGGTATAAGTTATATGCCATATTATCACTAAACAAAAAGGGAGAAACATAAGGGTTAGAGAACTTTCCTATAGTATCAGTTTTTTCTAATGTCTTTCCTGAAAAATTACCAGGTTTTCCGCCAGAAAGTGAATTGGAGTTTACCATAGATATGAAGCCTAGAACTGAACCTATTGCAATAACTCCATATTGGATGTCGACACTAGAATTGCAGGATTTGAAAATGCAATTGAAAGAGTTGTTAGACTTGATACTTATATTCCCAAGTGTATCACTATGGGGTTCTCCAGTGATTTTTGGTAGAAAGAATGATGGATCATGGAGGGTTTGCATTGATTATCATCAATTGAACAAAGCTACGATCAAGAACCAGTATCCATTGCCAAGGATTGACAATTTGATTGATCAGATGAAGGGAGCAACGATATTCTCAAAGATTGACTTGAGATTGGGATATCACCAGTTATGGATTAAGGAAGAAGACATCCCTAATACCGCATTTAAGATGAGATTCAGACACTATGATTTTATTGTTCTACCATTTGGACTGATGAATTCCCCGAGAGTATTCATGAGTTTGATGAATGGGGTGTTCCAAGAATACTTGGAAAAGTTTGTATAAGCATTCATTAACGATATATTGATTTATTCTTGGATGAAAGAAATGCACGATAAGCACTTGAGATTGGTTTTACAGTTTCGAAGAGAAAACAAGTTGTATGGGAAACTGTTGAAATGTTTTTTTTGCCAATCAAAGATTCATTACTTAGGACATATCATCTATGGGGAAGGTATCGATGTGGATTCAATGAAAGTGGAGGATATTATGGAATGTACATCAGTGATGAATGTACAAGAAGTATGTATCTTTATGGGATTAGCAGGTTATTAACGAGTTTCATCGAAGGTTTTTCGAAAATAGCAAATCCAATTACGGAATTGCAAAAGAAAAACTAGAAATTTGTATGGAAAGAGAAATGCATGGAAGCTTTTCAAAAGATTAAGTAGTTGTTAACGACAACGTTGATACTGAAGGTTCTCGACATGGAAAAATAATTCTTGGTATGCACGGATGCATCCAAGGAAGTTCTAAGAGGAGTTTTGATGCAATACGGTTGAGTGATCACTTACATCTCAAGGAAATTAAGAAGGCATGAAGATAATTATGCAACACATGGATTGGAGTTATTAGCAATTGTATATGCCTTACATGTTTGGATACATTATTTGATTGGATGAAAATTTGAATTAAACATAGATCATTGTGGACTGAAACACATTTTTATGCAGAGTGACCTGAACACATG
Source organism: Picea abies (assembly GCA_900067695.1). Taxonomy (NCBI): domain Eukaryota; kingdom Viridiplantae; phylum Streptophyta; class Pinopsida; order Pinales; family Pinaceae; genus Picea; species Picea abies. The sequence continues at coordinate 1,835 of CBVK0101468186.1, read as the reverse complement.
CCAAGGGAGTTGGTCAGAACTACTTAGCGAATACGATTTTGAGATTACTTACATTAAATAATCGGTGAACAAAGTAGTCGATGCATTGATTCAGAGACCATGCATATTCTAGGTAATATCACTTAAGATGAATCTTCAGGAAAAGATTCTATCCTTACAGATCGACGATGATTGGTATAAATATGTTAAGGATAATATCAGACAAAATAGTATGATGATACCGAGGTATAAAGGATATTCACTTGTCAGTGACATATTGTTGAGGTATAATGGTAGAATTTATGTACTGCCTAATGACGAATTGAGGAATTTTATTTTTATAAAATCTCATCAAGCAGTATACATGGCTCATCTGGGAGTCACGAAGATGAAGGTATACCTTAATCCTTTATTCTTTTGGAAAGGAATGAAAGTGGATATAGTTAATTATGTGGTGATATGTCTAGAATGTCAGCAAATGAAGGTTGAAAATATACATCCAACATGTTTATTACATCCACATGTGATTCCTGAATCGAAATGAGAAGTCATTTCGATGGCTTTCATTGTTGGTTTTCCACTTACGACAAGGAGACGTGATTTGATTTTTATAGTCGTTGACAATCTGACGAAAAGTGCACACTTTATTTCTATGCATATGACGTATCAAGCATCAGATATAACTAGAGTGATTTTTAGCGAGATTTTGAGACTGCATGGGGTACCAAGGAAGATCATATATGATCGAGGATCAGTGTTTACAGGGATATTTTGGACTAGTTTCCAAGGGGCTTTGGGAACATAATTGAACTTTAGAACAACATATCATCGAGAGATAGATGGAAAAAATGAAAGGACCAATCATATTTTAGAGGATATGTTACATATCTATGTGATGGATCAGCAGAGATGTTGGGAGGAATTCTTACTGTTAGTAGAATTATCCTTAAACAACAACTATCCAGGTTTGATTAATATGGCACTGTTTGATTTTCTTTATGGACGACCATGTCAGACACCTCTTAGTTGGGATCGAATAGAGGATAGGGTCTTGGTAGGAAAAGAAGTGACCCAATAGATGGAATAACATATGACAATGATAATACAAAGAAATAATAAGCGCAAGATCGACATAAGAGTTGTGTTGATGTGTATCGCATTGACCATGGTTATGAGGTTGGAAACATAGTTTTCTTGTGGGTAAAACCACATAAGAGTGTGATCAAGTTTGGAAAGGATGATAAAATATCTCCTAGGTTTATGGTACCTTTCAAAGTTGTGGAAAAGAAAGGATACATGGATTATCGACTAGCCTTTCCTGATTCTTTGAGGTGTATGCACGATGTATTTCATGTATCTATTTTGTGACATTATATTAGTGATCTATCACATGTTATTGACATGACTTTTTTGCAGGTGTCAAATGAAGGTGCCCTCATGGAAGAGCCAATCCACATTTTGGACCATTGCACTCGACAGCTACGGCATCGAATAGTCGATCATGTCAAGGTCTAGTGGGACAATTATAGTCCACACTCAGCTACATTGGAGGATGCATATGAGATGCATCAACAATTTCCTTATTTGTTTGACAGATTAGATATATAGATCTGTGTCAAATACATTTATTACTACAATTATTGATATTGTACAAACTTCTGGATGAAGTTTAAAACAAGAGGAGGTGTATGTAATATCCAATACTATTGAGCACATTGTATACCGGCTTATTCTTTGAGGACACTTGCGAGCAAGTGATCTAGTTATGATACATTGTGAGTATGTTTTTCTTATAAGATATATATTATGATGTCATTGTGATTATATGTTAGATTTTAGATGTATTCATGTATTGA
>CBVK0101468172.1:0-10765 GCA_900067695.1 Picea abies | reverse complement strand
TATACTTATGATTAATATATCATACACATATAGCACTAAAATCAACATAGAATAATAAGTTCTCAACGCATAAACATTAGGATCTGATTTATGACGAACAATTTTTTTTGAAAGAAAGAATCCATCTTAGAATACTATTCTCTAGGCGCCTGCTTGAGGTCGTGGAGTGAATTTTTGAATCAGAAAACTAGAGAGGATTCAAGTGCGTACCCTTGCAGTTGCTCCATGTATATCTCTTCTTATATATCTCCATGAAGAAATGAATTCTTCACATCTATTTGGTGGGCCTCCTACCTCCTTGTTGCTGCAATAGTGAGATCCAATCAGATGGAGTCCTTTTTTTCTACTGGAGAAAATGACTCATCATAATCATTCTTGTGGACTTGATGAAATCCATTTTCCACCCATATTTCTCTGTACCTTCTCACAAGGCGATTTTTTTCTCTCTTCATCCTGTAAACCCATTTTCATCTAACAAGCTTCTTATCTAAAGAAACTGGAACCAAGTCCCAATTCTGGTTCTTGAGGAGGGTCTTGTACTCCACCTGCATAGTTGCTTCCCAATATGGATAATCTTCATCTTATGCATAGGTATGAGGGTATAATGCTATACCTATGTAGAAATGCATGGGAATTATTGGTTCTCTGGTTGTGAGTGCATCTGGAGCCTCCTCAAATTGGGATCTCATCCTTTTTAGGTATGCAACATGGATCCCCCACAAGATCACCTACTTCTTGGAGGGTGGATTATGCACATTTGGGTATTGGATATAGAACTTCACATGCATTCTCATGATCTTCCAAATCTAATTCAAAAATAAGATATGAAATATTATCTAAGTGGCAGGATGCATCATCTCAAATATTTGGTATAAGAGGAAGTACATAAGTTTCTACATGTTGTTCCTGAGATGCATGCATGGGAATTTCTTCAAAATGGATACCCCTTTAAATGACTAACTTGTATGTTGAAGTATATATCAATATGTATCCCTTCACACCCTCGGGATAACGCAAAACTATGCATTCCTTGCTTTGGGGCTCCAAATCCTTCCTCTTTTTTGAAGGTACACGGACCCATGCACGTGATCAAAATAATGCAGAAGTTTTTAATTTTGTAAGGTAACATATCTATTATAATAGTCGAAAATAGAAATATTGCAGAGAATAAAAATGGAAAAACACAATAGATGAAAATACAACATCAAAATAATACCATTATTGATAGGAAACAATGTTCACTTGCTTCTTCGAGGGGGAAACCTCCAACAAAGTAGCGCTCTATTACAAAAATTATCAAGACAAAGCTTCACATACCCTTTACTCCTTTTAATACTAAATATATTTACCCAAAAGAAAAATATAAAGGAAGATCCTTCTAGAAGCAAAATCTTTACCTACGTGAGGGGTTAGGGAGGTTAAGTCCCTAACATTCCATCCCCCTTGAATAAAAACTTTTTCCTGAAGGCTTCAAATAAGGAAATTGTTGTAGAATGGTGGCCAGGTCCCAGATGGCATCTTTTGGAGTTGTATTTTTACACTGGACTAACACTTCCTTGATGGTGTGATGACAGAGATGACACTCTTACTGGTCCCAAGTTTATGTTGGATGCAACCAGATGGAACCTTCTTCATCCAAATTAGGGAGGATGGTTTGAGTTTGACACTTAGCTCCAATCACATTCTTTAAGCATGAGACATGAAAAATAGGATGGAGCTTAGAATGAATGAGTAGAGCTAACTAGTAGGCCACCAATCCCACTTTCTTTAGCATAATATAAGGAACATAAAATTTGGGAATAAGTTTATGACAATGTTCCACTTTGAGTGAAGTATTCTTATAAGGCTGCATTCATAGAAACACTTGGTCCCCTTCAACAAATTAACATTCGAAACGACCTTGATCTGCTTGTTTCTTCATGCGATTCTGAGCCATGACAAAATTTTCTTTGAGGGCACAAAGAATAGCCTCTCAAATTGTAGTATTTTTTTCAACCTCTTGAACCTTTGAAACCCCTGGCATGTATAAGAGAACTGACAGTGTCTCTTTTTCATATACCTCTTCAAAAGGAATCATGTGATTAGTTGTATGGTAAGATGTGTTTTACCACCATTCAACTAGGGGTAGCCAATGAGCCCACTGATTTTTCCTCTCAAATGAAAAACACCTCAAATATGTTTCCAAATACTTGTTGATAAATTCAGTATGGTCATCCATATGGGGGTGATAGGCAGTTCTAAGATGCAATTGGATTCCCTGTAGCTTTAACAATTATTCCCAAACATTGCTAGTAAAATCGGGATCTCTATCAGAAAAAAACATAATGAGGCATGCCATAAATAGTGAAGATATTATTCATGAATATTTGAGCCACTTTGGATTCTATGAATGGGTGTTGAAGAGAAAAAAAAATGAGCATATTTGGAAATACGATTGAAAACCACCATGATGACTAATTTATTTCCCAATTTAGGTAAAACAACAATGAAATCCATATAAATAACTCTCCAAACAATAGGGGGAATGAGAATTGATTGGAGTGTGCCCAGAGCTTTAAATATTTCTCCCTTATTTCATTGAGAGACCTCACTTTCAGCTACAAAGGTGTGGACGTCTTGTTTCATACTATCCCAGAGAAAAATAATGTTTGACCTATTTCATAAGTTTTGGTAAACACTAAATGACTAGTTGTGGGAGAATCATAAATTTCAGAAAGCATTGTGGATTTACATTGTGATTGTTTTCTTAAATACAAATAACATTTGTAGCGAAGTTCTTATTTGTGCCAAGAATACCCTGTAGAAGCTATAGAATTTTGTTTCAATTGGTGGATCATGCTAGAAATTGTTGGGTTCTTGCAACGATTCCTCATGAACATCTTGGAGCCAATATGGTATAATTAAGGAGAGGGAGAAAAGGGACCCTTATTCTTCATACTTTTAGGAAAGAGTACTTGCAAAAACATTTTCATTTTCATTCTTTTAAATGATATCATAATCATAGCCAAATAGCTTAGTCATCCATTTGTGTTTCTCCGCTGATGAAATAAATTGTTCTAGAAAATACTTGGGACTCTGATGATCAGTTTTAATTTGGAATTGTTGTCCCAATAAATAAGGATGCCATAGATCCAAAACATGTATAATAGCTAACAATTCGTTTTCATAAATGGATTTTCCCAAATGTCTCTCTGAAAGTTATTTTCTAGTGAAGGCCAAAGTCTTGCCATATTCCATTAGGATGGCCCCAATTCCTTTCCCAAAAGCATCACACTCCATTACAAAAGTCTTTGTGAAGTATGGAAGTGCCAAGACAGGGGTTGAGAACACAACATCTTTCAAGGATTGGAAGGAGTGATCAACAATTGGATTCCAAGTGAAATAACTATTTTTAAGGAGAGCACTGAGAGGAGCTGCAATTTTTCCATAATTCTGAACAAACTTCTGATAATAGCCTGTTAAACCCATAAAACCACACAATATATTAAGAGTTTTAGGGCAAGGCCAATCTTGCATAGATTCAATTTTGTTATGATCCACCCATACACCATCATTTCCGACAACATGACCAAGGTACTCCACTTATGAGGCTCCAAAGGCACATTTAGATTGTTTGAGGAAAGGTTGGTGCTTAGAGAGTAGATGGAGAACTTTATCCACATGGGCAAGATGGGATGTCCATTTTTTACTATAGATGAGAATATCATCAAATAAAACTAAGACAAAATGATGAATAAAAGGACAGAAGACATGATTCATAAGACTTTGGAAAGTGGAGGGAGCATTACACAAGACAAAGGGAATTACCAAGAACTCATAGTGACCCTCATGAGTTTGAAATGCAGTCATGGGAATGTATTTTTTTTTTATATGTATCAATTGGTATCCAAAATGTACATCAAGTTTATGAAGTACCGAGCACCACTCAAGTCATCCAAGATGTCATCAATGATAGGAATGAGGAATTTTTCTTTGATTGTGAGTTTGTTGAGGGTGTGAAAATCATGACACATGCGACAAGTACCTTGTTTCTTGAGTACCCTAGCCACAAGAGAAGAATAGGGGATGGTAATAGGAAGGATAACACCAACTTCTAGAAATTCATGAACAATTTTCTCAATTTCATTCTATTGGGAAAATTGATGATTATAAGGGAAAACATTGAGAGGAAGACTACCCAGTATGAGAGGAATGGAATGATCATGGACTCCACAAGAAGGGGGAATTTCTTTGGGAGTGGTAAAAACAACTTGGTAGCGGGAGAGGATAGATTGGAGTTTGTGATGCACCGAGGGTGTCTCAACAACTTGAATGGAGTGGAGTTGGGAAATAATTCCAAAATGACCCTTTTTGACGAGCTTTTCCATGCGATGGGAACTGATGATCTTAGGGGAGCCTGTTGTGATGCCTTGGAACTTATACTATTGTCTTTACTCTTGGAAGTGTATGGTTAATTCCTTAAAATCCACAAGAATGGGGCAACGAGTGAGAAACCATTTGGCAGTAAGAACAATGTTACAATCACCCATGTATATATCAAACGTATGGGATTTCAAGTGATATTGACCAATTTGGAGCCACACATTTTCACAACGTCCCCCACATTTCATGTAACCTCCATTGGAAATCATGATTTTAAAATTATTGATGGCACGGATGTAAAACTTGACTTCTTGGGAAATGCAACGATGAATAAAATTATGGGTGTCACCATTGTCCACAAGGATGGTGAATTTTCTATTTTTAATGTAACCAATTAATTTGAGGGTATGGGGAGTAAAGAAGCCACTGAGGTCATTAAGTGAAATCACGGGTTCAACCTCTGGTGCATAAGAGGGTGGGGTTAGATCATATGGCGATGGTATCTCATCCATAGGTGAAACAATGACCTATTCCTTAGAAAAATCCCCAGTCATGGACATAAAAATATTAATTTCCTTACACTTGTGCCTTGGAAAATATTTGTCATAAAAATTATAACAAAAACCCTTGAGTTGGCATTCAACCATTTCAGCTCTGGTTAATTTATGGATCCTGAGGGGAGTTGCAAGAGGGACAAAATCAGTGGATTTAGGGAAAGGAGGAAAGGATGGTTTGCGGAACTAGGAGGAGACAACCTATTGTTTTTCCTTGGTGTTAGTTACTAGGATTGCATCTCACCCTCCTACTCCTCAAACCATCCTATGCATCCATTAACTTATCTCTTAGTTACTCTTTCTTCTTCATTGTGTGTTAGGTCATGTTGTTTTATGCCATCTTGTCCTTTCTTAACATTATTTTTTTTTATTTTTGTAAGGTTTATGTCACCTCTTGATTTTAGTTTGAAAAATTATTATTACCATGGGTTATATCATTGTTGGATCACCAAAGAGTTGAACAAAGCCTACAATTGCAAAAAGTGTTGATTAGAAGAATGCCAACATTCTTGCAATCAACAAACAAGTTCAGTTTTAATATTGTTTTATGGTTTTTATATGTTTTAAATTTTGGATAAATCCCCTATGACACCAAATTCATGCTTATTTTCTCCTACAACCCTTGAAACCTTGCTCATTAGATCTTTGACCAGTTTTCATTGCAGGCATGGAGCGAAACTTAAGTAGCGCATTCCTAGCCAACATTACCAATAGTGGACAACCAAGACATAATGATACCACAAAGGGATATCAATAGAGTGTTGGATATCAGGTTAAAATAATAACATGGATTTGTTCCATGATATTGCAGATCGTGGACAACCAAGACATAATGATACCACAAAGGGATATCAATAGAGTGTTGGATATCAGGTTAAAATAATAACATGGATTTGTTCCATGATATTGCAGATCGGAGTTTTTTTTCCACCAAGAAGAGATCAAAGCAGATTCATTAAATGGATTTACTATCGGCTAAAAAATGCAACAATTTTGAGCAGTGGATTTTGGGCTTAAGTTGTGAGCCAATGGTAAGGAATTTGAAAAAAATGTTAAAAAACCACTCCAGGAATGGGGTGATTTAGCATGATAGTGGATTTTTTTCAAAATTTTGTAGTGGTTTAGGAGAAAATTTGGTTTGATCGGAACTAAAGTTTTTATAAACACAACAATTCTGAGAAATGGATTTCGAGCTTAAGTTGTGAGAAAATCGTAAGGAATTTGAAAAAACTGCTAAAAACCCACTTCGAGAATGGGGCGATTTAGCCTAACCATACAATATTTTCAAAATTTTGTCTTATTAGAACACAATTTTCTAGAAATTAATTATTTCCAGATTGATGAACAAGAAGTAGAGTATTCCAGAGATTTTGCCAATTTCCAAACTTCCAAGGCACCTGGTAGTAGTGGATGGCAGTCAAGAGATCAATGAAAAATCTCAAGGAAAGTTGTTCCAATTTATTTTTATTTTTATTTTATTTAAAATCCTACAGCTACAAAAAAGATCTCATTTATTTTTAGTTCATTAACCAATTCTAGCTATTGAGGACATTTTTTATGCAACTCCTACAGTCTAGTTATCAGCAGTGACCCCAATTACAATGATAGAATATTTTTGTTTTAGTTAGAGATATTACATGCAGTTGTAATAAAGATACTTCTGATAATAAAAAAGAACAATGTTTTAACTCGGTCAAACTTGTGGGCCTAGAAAAGGGGATTTATCCGCACAAACTAGAACTTAAACTCCACTTCACTCAATGAAAAGGAGTCTTTTTCAATTGTAATCATAATTGAATAGTGAAGTGAATACCTACGGGTCTGGATATAATAAAAAGTGAAACTCTAGAACTTATATCTGAGATAGGTATTTGAATTCTCTTGATGGATAAATACATGAATATGTGAATGTAAAAGGAGGGGAGTTTTTTTGGGGGTTCATCTTTTTGGGGTGTCAAGCATCATGATTTTGATTGGGATTTGAAGTGTAAAACTGCTAAGTTTCTCACCTGATGAATATAATTTCTATTGACATATTGTTTCTTCTTAAATAATGTTTGTCTATTATCTTATTTTAATGCATGTGAAATGTATGCAAATAATTGTTTCTTGTCCTTTCATCTATTTTCTCAGTGAATTATTTATTGTCATACAACCTGATTTTAGCTATTGTGTCAGTAAATGGTTTACATCCATACAACCTGTTTGGAGAATTTTTGTTCAGGTACATGTTTTGGATCTGAAATATTATGTTAGTTCTAAAAGTTCATGCAACAAGTGACAAATTGTATGTTCATTATTATTTCCTCTATTTTATTTTTATATCTTTGTTTGTTTACCATAATGAATTCCACTTGCTAAGGAAAACCTTGTAGTTGATGTTGTTGAACAGTCCAACTAGATCCCTATCCTTGAAAGCTCATTCATCAGTTGACCATCAAAACAATCAATAAAAATTATAGAAAAACAATCATTCCAACAATTGAGGTGGCCTAGATCTTCCCTTAGAATTTAAGTGCAGACCTTAGGACCAACATATTATGGAATCATTCTTGAGGAATGAAGCAATAAAGAAATCTTTCCCTAGGAGAATGACAATGATCATATCTAGTTTTTGATGGTGAAAAAACACTAGACACATGCAGACTACAGATCATTAATTTGGAGACTCCATGGTTAAAGAATCCAGTGGATAATCCATGGTTAAAGAATACAGTGGAGACTTCATAGTCTCAAGATGTTAGATACTCAAATGGCTGCTATTTTGGCTAATAGGTTTTCTCCATTTAATTTCTCTATTGTTCCTAGTTTTCCGAATGTTGTTCCTACTATAGATGAGTGGGGATATTTCTTTCCCAAATTTAGAGAAGATAGAGATGATAATCCTACAAATCATTTTCTTGAATTTCATGAAGTCATGTATTAGTTGGGCATACATCATGAGGATGTCTTAATGAAAATGTTCTTGTAATCATTAGAGGGAGAGGCATAGGAATGGTTTGGATACTTACCTCCTTCTAGTATATATTATTTAAAATATTTTTCATGCTTCCTTTCATAACCATTGCAAGAAATGTTTTTCTAATGAGTTCCCTTTTGATCATTGTTGTAAGGAGTGTGATCTCCATATTCATCGTTCAATTATCATGAATGAAAAAGGAATTTTTGTTGAAAGAAATAGTTTTGTCGAAAAGGTGGAGGAAGATTTGATTGATAATTTTACAAGTGGAGTTTATGACAACCATATCGTAGACATTTTTTCTTTTACATCATATGTTTCTAATATTTTGTGCACATACCAAGTTGTTGCTCATATCTTCAATGGGGATCCACCTATTTTTGATGATTCTGAGGAAGATTCCGACAAAAAGATTTCTACAACAACACATATAGAATCTCCTATAAATGGACATGTGTATGACATTTATGCATCTGATTCATTCGAAGACAATGAGGGAGATGAAGAGACAACCCAATTGGATGAAGATTTCATTGTACTTGATGTCCCTTCTTTTGAAGTTGATGAAAGAAAATTTTTTCCTTCTCATTTTGATGATTACTATGCTTATGCCAAATATGATAAAGAATATTCTACACTAGAAATATGTCAACGTATTCTAGAGAATTTTGTTTCCTTTTATTTTTATGAAACATATGATGTTCATTAATTATTTCTAGGAGGTCAAGAGGATTTTTGTCTCACAAATGAAGCATAATTTATAGATCATCCATTGGGTCCATTCTATCAGTGGGAGATTTGTCATATTCTTCAAGAGCTAGTGGCCATCTACATGGAGTCAGAATGCAACCAAGAATATTCTCTTTTTAATTCTTTGGGGACAAAATTGTTGAACTGTAAGTATGGGCCTTAGTTTTTTGATAAGTTGCTATTGTTTGAAATTTTCTTTATCCTGATCAAAGGCATGAAAATAGCCCATATTATGAGGTAGTTGCTAACATGGTTTCACTATAAATTATCCTATACGTAATCAACTTGACTTCTATTGGTTAGGATTAGGAGAATAAGCTCTCTTTTTTAGAATCTTTAAAGACCAGTTTATAGTTTATTTTCAGTAGTGTGGATTTCCTGTTTGACATGATATGCAATAGATTAGCATGAATAAATGACTCCATATCCCAATGGAGACACTGGTACCAAGCAATTTATTTTTTTCATTTGGATTTTTAGTATGTAGGAGGGTTTGTTTTCAGTTGAGCAGTTGCAACATAGACAAAAGAAAGCCACATGGTTCTATTGTTCTTAGCAGCTCACAGTGAAGTTCTACACCCATTTGGAGTTGTTGTTAGTTCTTAGTCCTGCATCTCAGCCTCCTACTCCTCAAATCATCCTATTCATCCATCAACTTAGCCCTTAGTTACTCTTTCTTCTTCATTGTATGTTAGGTCATGTTTATTTATGTCATCTCCTCCTTTCTTAACATTATGTGTTTTTATTTTTATAAGGATGATTCCACACTCTTGATTTGATTTTTAACAAGTCTTATCACCATGGGTTATATCACTATTGGATAATCAAAGAGATGAACTAAGCCTACAACTGGAAAAAGTGTTGATTGCAAGAATGCCAACATTCTTGCAATCAACAAACATTCTCTATTTTGATAATTTTTTATGGTTTTATATGTTCTAAAGTTTGGGTAAAGCCCCTATAACACCAAATTCATTCTTATTTTCTCTTACAACCCTTGAAACCTTATGCATCGACTCTTTGATCAGTTTTCATTGCAGGCATGGAGAGAAACTTAAGTAGCATATTCTTGGCCAACATTACCAACAACATACATCGAAGACATAATGATCCCACAAAGAGATATCAAAAGAGCGCTGGAGTTTAGGTTACAATAATAATGTGGATTAGTTCCACGAGATTGTAGATCATAGTTTTTTTTTCGACCAAGAAGAGATCAAAGCATATTAATTAATGAGATTTACTATTGGCTAAAAAATGCAACAATTATTAGCAGTGTATTTTGGGCTTATGTTGTGAGCCAATGGTAAGGAATTTGAAAAAACCGTTAATACCCCCCTTCAAGAATGGGGCAATTTAGCCTTTGAATGGACGGTTTTCAAAATTTCATAGCGGTTTAGAATAAAATTTGGTCTGATCAAAACATAATTTTCCATAAATGCAGCAATTATGAGCAATGGATTTCAGGCTTAAGTTGTGAGCAAATGGTAAGGCATTTGAAAAACCTGTTAAAAACCTGCTTCAGGAATGGGGTGATTTCTCCTAATCGTAAATGGCTTTCGAAATTTCATAGCGATTTAGGAGAAAATTTGGTCGGATCAGAACAAAATTTTCCAAAAAATAATTATTTCCAGATTGATGGACAAGTGGCAGAGTATTCCACATCTTTGGTCAATTTCCAAATTTCCAGGGCACCTAGCAGAAGTGGATGGAATTCAAGAGACCAGTGACTAATCTCAAGGAAATATGTTCCAATTTATTGTAGTTTATTTGAATATCTCATTTATTTTTAGTTCACTAACCAGTTCCAGTAGTTGAAGACTTTTGTTATGCAACTCCTACACTCTAGTTATCAACAGTGACTCCAATTATAGTGATATAATCTTTTTTGTTTTAGTTAGATATATCACAACTGGTTTTAATAAAGGTAATTTTGATAATAAAAAAATGTTTTTATTAGGTCAAAGTTATGGGCCTAGAAAAGGGGAGTTATCCGCACAAACTAGCACTTAAGCTCCACTTTAAGTGTTTGGTCAACCGCCTGGACCTTCGAGGTACCCAGTAAGTATGAGAGAACTAAAGGTGGCTTTTGTCCATATACCGCTTCAAAAGGAGTCATGCGAGTGGCTGTATGGTATGT
>CBVK0101468165.1:0-11416 GCA_900067695.1 Picea abies | reverse complement strand
ACCACAACATCTCATATGGATCATCCAATCATGAGAATTTCATAATAAGAAGAAACAAGATGATAAAAGGAAACTGACTTCCATTAATAAAAATGTCTCAAGTCTCATACATAACCAGAGAACAACTTTGTTTAAAATATAACCCGGGGAGCTCTACTCAACCATCTAACCCTTTCATATTATTTGTCTGATGTATTTATAATCAAAATAATCCACAACAACTAGGAGTGTGAGATGGTCTTCTTATCCTAGGATCAACCACTTGTCTTGTTCCTTTTGTCAGAAGGAAACTCGAGTCAATCTAAGCCTGCAAGAAAAAATACCCTCTATGGTACTTCGGGCTGACAGTTTTTTGTCTTCTTGGCCAGACCCTCCATGCTTCCATTTAAGGAGGTAATGATTTTCCAACCACCAGTCCTTCTTTCATTAATTGATTTCTCCTTGGGATCAGGAAGAGGATTATTTCTTCAGTGAGGAGAAAACTGGGTCATTTTGGCATAACGAACCCTCTTCACAGATTCCTCATTTTTCCCTCTAGTGATAGACTGATCGTGGTATGCTTACACTCTTCTTTTCTTTGTGACTTTCCTTTGGTGATTTGGCTTAACGTTGCATTTTTCTGCCACACGTTTCTCTTGGATTGGACTTTATATAAGCATGCTATTGCGGAAGTCATCAAGGGCGGTTTGGATCCACACTGCTTTGGCCCCCATAATCCACCATTGACTGCTACATATACTTCTTTCCATACCACAGTTTCAATTGCGGGACCTGCTCAAGAATTTTAACATTCGAGCACTTTTAGTCCCCACAATGAAGTGTGTTTGTCGATCTTAATTCAACCAACGATTTAAGTGACCTTGCCCTTTTTTAGCACCCCCGCTAAAATTTATCCTTCCACCAACTCCAGAATCCCTCTAGCCATGTTTAGAGATGGTGCCAATTTTGGCACTTGGGAGATTTTAATGTTGAGTAGGGATGTTTCCCGGAGGACTACCTCCCGAATCTAACGTGGTGGCCAGATGTCATATGACACCACAACTGTTTATGTGTCACAAAAAGGGTGTGCCATGTGTCACTTGAAGATGAGCGGATGAGATGCCAAAATATGCCTAAAATGAGTGCCATGTGTCTGCACTAGATGTATGCCATGTATATCTGATGGATGGGTGCCACGCATATGAACTGATGGATCCCAAGAGTCTTCGACACTTGGGGTTCAGAAAATTCTACATGTAGAGATTGTATAACTCTCGAAGGGCCAAAATCACGAAGTGATTAGCATGCGCTTATCACTAATTAATCTAGGATCAAGCCGCCTTAAAGTGATTTGGGACTTCAGAACTATGGGTTTTGGAGAACTGTGCTTGTTATGAATGGGAAACTTCTAGAGTGACAGTGTTGCGAATCTGACGTGGAGGCCCAACGTCATATGACGTCACTGTTGTTGATGTGTCACAAAAGGAGTGTGCCACGCATCACTTGAAGATGAGCAAATGAGATGCCCAAAGATGCCTAAAATGAGTGCCACATGTTAGCACCAGATGTATGCCACATATCTCTGACAGATGGGCGCCACACGTCTAAACTAATGGACCCTAAGAGTCTTCAAAACGTTGGGTTTGGGAAATTATGCATGTAGATTTTGTAAAACTCCCGAAGGGTCGAACTCGCGAAGTGATTAACGCATGCTTATCACTAATTACTCTAGGATCAAATTGCTTTTATCTAAATGATTTGGGACTTCAGGGCTTCTGCCTAGTCATTAAGCCTTGCACGACTTTGAAATTTTGAATGCGTGAGAGCCGCTAATATGAGCTTTGCATGGGATTTCCACCGCTAAAACTTTAACCTTTATGTTGCTTGCATTTCAAGTCTGAAATGGATTGCTCTGAATGTTACAATTTGTACTCATGGTTGTTCCTTGTGCAAAAAAAAAACTTGGACAACCTACTATTAGCTTAATCAATGGAAAATAAGATGACCAGTAATTTGAACCAAATCCTGATATGTGCTTATATTTTAAGAACACAGGAAAGCTTGGTGCAAATAATCAGTCAAGAAAGACACTAAGTACGATCCTGTCATGAAAAAAAAGGGGAACAAACCTTATCAACCAAAAGAGGGACAAAATCTAGGAAGGTATGTGGAAAAGAGAGAGAAAGATAGGGCAAGGGTGTAATCTTAGGCCTTAACAACAACTACATGTGACCCACAAACAACTTCATGTGATAACAGATTCCATTTTTGTCATATATATTTTTATATAGTTGAAACCATATAATATGTTGGCCCACCCTTTGGGGCCTTTTTATTCAATTCCCAAGCCAACTTGGGATTCTCGAAGGTGACACACAACACCATTTGATTGGCCCATGTAGTAGCCTATGATTGGTTGCTGACGTTGACTGGGTGATCATGTGTCTCTATCTGACTGGTCTACATTTTGTACGACCTGCCATGTCACTATTCATTGTACCTACCACCTGTTACTGCCACATCATCATACGGTAGGCCACATGTCACTCTTTAATTAGTGCCATGTGGATCATACGGTCTACCACATCATTCATACGAATGATACGTGGAACCTTCCAACTGGTCCAACTGGGTGTTGAATATGCCAAATCTTGGGTGACATGTGGTAGCCTCTCATGTTGCCATGTTAGCATGTTGACGTCTCTTTTCAACGTGTCACTCTCTAAGATTGCCACTTGTCATATAGATGCTAATGTCATCCTATCATGTCGATTGTATGGAAGGACACGTGTTGAATTATGATTTTTCCAAATCAGTTTTATGTATGCCACATGACTGCTTATCATACTACACATCATCACAATGACGCCATATGTATGGACTAACCAGTCATCATTTTTCCTTGTTTTTTCTAAAACTTTGAAAGGCCATAACTTTCTCATACAACATTTTTTTGAGGTGATTCACGCATTATTGGAAATACATTGTAAAGCTCTACGCCATCAATGTCTTTTCAAAATCATTTTATATGATCATTTTTTTAGCATTTTGGATCCTCCTAAATCTCTTTGAGTGTTCTAGATCCTTCAGGATCACACCTTCACACTGAATAACTTTTGGTCATCCAAAAATATGGATATTTCAACAATTTAGTGATGATAACTCTTCTTCACTCTTCCACCTTACTGAATTTCTCTTCATGGATTATTCAACAACTTAGTGATGATCAAGCTTCTTCACTCTCTCACCTTGTTGAAATGTGCTTGGACTGATTTCCATCTCAGCCTTGATTTTTTCCTTGGATCTTTGCCTTGGATGCAGATTTGATATCCTTATTAAACTTCCAAAATATCAAGGAAACCAATCCATATCAGTCTACTTCTATATGCTTCTCTGGAACACGGCTCTGACTCTGGATCTTGGCAATAGCTCTGACTATGGCTCTTATGTACGACTATTGTTGCTAGTTTCTCGCTATAGATTGAGCTCCATTTTTGGCTCATTGATTCCTTCATTACAAAAAATTTCTCACTGACTCTCTACTCCACAATATCCAGATCTAAATCCCGACTCAACATTCACTCCCATCTCCTCTTTTCCCCGAGGATAGTTGATATTGGAAATCATGAAGCCAATATGAATGTTGGTCTATTCCTTGCCCATATTGTCTTAACTCTTCCTTTACTACTTGATATATTTGTAGGAGTCTCTGAATGAAAATCTTGTTCATTTCCTTCTCTCCTAATCTGAAAGAAAAATATAAACATGTTTTCCACAAACATATGTAGCATTTGACTTGCTTCTTCTCAAGGTATACATCTACATGAACATGGCATAACATCTTGGAGATGTTCATAGCATAAAGAATACGTATTTCACCTTCTCTCTTTATAAATAAGAATATTTCTTTACCAACTCTAGGAAGACTTGCATAGCTATGATGCTCTTCCTGCTCCTGATCTACATATTCCAAGTGCCACATCCTTCTTTTCCTTCACCTTTATACTTCATAATACGAATGATAAAGATTAGAAAAATCGATCCATGTGCAGTGTTTTAGTTGATAATAACAACATAACAACAATTGTCTACATTGTTGTTGAAAGGATTTATAAATACCTTCAAGATCCCTCTCACTCTCAAAATTCTATAAGGAGTGGCTAATAACCCCTCTATTACAACAATGAAAATAGACTTTTAGAAGGTATTTACATATGCATACCAACATTGTTGTTTGCAAATATACATATTTACAAACTATTTTTTGAAAATGGAATCTTATATGATACATATCTAGGGACGATATAGGTGGCTTCTTCATGGATTCATTCTTACAATAGTGTTGCAAGGAGTCCCATAGTTTTCTATCTCTAACAATGCCTCTCACACTGAATCTGAATCCGACATTGAATATCATGTTGAATCCAAATATCCATTGGATCTAATTATAGGTCGTCCAAGTAACCTATATAGTCTCTCCTTTTTGACACCAAGCACCATTGTTGTGTCTTGAGTAGTTTTCTCCGAATACACTAGTACCTTTCCATCCTGGAATGTAACTTCCTATCCTTCATCTTCAAAAGATGAGACCGAGAGTAAGTTTACTTTCAACTTTGGAACGTATAGCATATTTTATATTCCCATAAATCCTTCTGACTTGAGTTGGAATCTCACATATCCAACTCCTCTTATTGCTTGTCTATTGTCAATCCTAGATCTCACATAGTAGTCTGTGTCAATTTTTGAGAAGGTAAGGAATATTGATCTCATTCTTGTCATGTGGTGAGATGAGCCATTTTCCATGAACCATACCTCGATGTCTTCATACACCATACTGTTAAAACCGACCATCAAGAAGAATTCTCTCTCAAATCTCTCAGCAAGATTAATAACTTTTGTTGAGGTTGCTACTTGTCTTCTTGTAAGTTCCTTTACATCTTCCTAGTTTTTCTTCAGACATAAATATGGATGAAGTGTCCAACACTTCTCAATCTGATGTCCACTCTTACCACAATGAGAGCATAAATTCTTGTTCTTTTATTGGAACCACAATCCTTTCTTTCCATTCTCCCTATTCTTTTATCTTGGAAAATGACCTTTGTCTCTGGCCTCTTTCTTAGATGGCTTCTCCTCCAAGGAGAGTATTTTCCCACATTTCACCATATAATGGTTATTAGTTCCACATAATATACATGGATACATAGATCATAAATTCATATTGGTCTTACTGGTGGGAAATGTCTTCATTCCTTCTTCGAAATGATCGCCTCTTCATGGAGATGCTTTTCATTTGATACCTTTCATTGAGATGGAAGGTAAGACCAACTTCTTATGAAGGACCTCTTCATTTGAATTTATCCTTACTTCAACCATCTTAGAGCATTCTCCATCTTGACAGGGAGAAGAAGAATATGATAAATCATCTTCCTTGGTTACTATATGTAAACCTTTTGTAGGATGGATTGACTCACAAGGAAAGAATGTCATCATGGCAGTGGTGGATCAACTCACAAACTATGCCCATTGTTTCTCTCTTTCTCACCCTTTTAAAGCAAGTAAAATAGCTAAAAAATTCATGGAAACAATTTTGAAGCTACATGGAATCCCCAATATTATTGTAAGTGGTAGAGATCCAATTTTCATTGGTAATTTTTGGATTGAATTATTTTATTGTTTGGGTATTCAATTGGCTCATGGTTCTTCTTACCATCCTCAATATGATGGGAAAACTGAGATTGTGAATAAATGTATAAAAGGGTATCTTCATTGCTTTGCATCTGATAAACAAACACAATGGGTCAAGTGTTTTCTCTTGGTGGAATGGTGGTACAACATGTCCTTCCATACTTCATCCACTACAAGGAGAACACATTCTTGTGGAGGTTTTTATGGAACCTCCCTAAAAAAATTGTCCCGTAGCTATTTATAGCAGAGGTTGTTAGAGAAGGAAAGAGGGCAAAGGTTTTTGCAAAGGTTTCTTTTTCAGTGCACCTTTAAGGTATATATGGAACATTGCACACCTAAAACATACCGCATCAATGCTTAAATGTTCAAACTCACCGTCACTATTCATAACAGAGGTTGTTAGCGAAGGTAGGCAACCAAAGGTTTTTGTGGAGGTTTTCTTTGGTATGATTTTAAGGTATATACGGACCAGTGCATACATGAACAATAAAGCACCAATGCATAAATGTTAAAAAGAATCACCATAATTTTTAATAAAAAATATATGCACGGAATAAATTTCACCAACATCGTTGAACATTATGCACCGGTGCACCTCACTGTCATCAGGTGCACTATGATAGGGTAAATAATAATAAAAATTACCAAATACATTTTAATTGTTACAGTGCATCCCATGATTCCAGACTCTCAAGTAAGCATCAATGCTCACCTTCCTTCCTATAATGGCCTATTTCTAGTGCTCTACACCGACTTGGATAACTCAATTGGTATATTCCACACATTTCCAAATTTTGGAAATTACCATGAATTTTCATTTCCTCTCAACGGTGCAACCATGCCTCCTTGGGACAGAAGAGGCCAAGTAAATTACTTACTACCTTTCTATTTATATTTTCATCCAATCAAAATTTGAATTTAGCTTGAAATTAGTCATTTTTTTCAAAAACTTTTTCCAATTTTGCCTGGTGTGCTTGAACGCTTCGACTCGCCCAGAAGAAATGCGCACTGTGTTAAATTCACAGTGAGAATTACCAATGATGAATCTCATATATTTATGAATTGGTACTATTCAAGAAAGATCATTGTGATAAATGATAAAAAAAAATTAGTGCGTCCTTCGGGTCTTGCAACTGGTGCACAATTGGATTCAACCCATACTGATACATTTCACTTAATTAACCACACTGCTAGCTTAATTATTTATAAAATTTAACATAGCCGTGCACCTAGTTTAACTAATTGCACTAGTTTTTACATGAAACATAAAGCACTAGTGTAACAATGTTCAAAAGCACTGCCATACTTCATAATAAAAACTACACACACTGAATAAATCACATCAGTGTTCCTCACTATTTTTAGGCGCACTGTGGTCGGGTAAATAAAAAATAATTACCAAAATAATTTCTATTGTTACAGTGCATCACATGTTTCCAAACTATCAAAAAAGAATCAATCCTCACCATCCTTCCTAAGATGCCCTGTTTCTGGTGCTCTACACCAACTTGGATAGCTCCATTTATAGATTCCACACATTTCCAAATTTTGGAAATTACCACGAATTTTAATTTCTTCTCAATAGTGAAAACATGCCTCCTCAGGACACAAGAGGCTAGGTAAATTGTTTATTACCTTCCTATTTTCATTTTCATCCAATCAAAATTTGAATTTATCTTGAAATTTGACTTTTTTTTTCATTTTTTTTTTCAATTTCGTGCGGTGTGCTTGAATGCTTCGACTCGCCCCGAAACAATGTATATTGTATTGAATTCATAGGGAACACTTCCACCTGTTCATATCATATATATGTACACATCGATGTCATTCAAGTAAGAGAACCATCATAAATTATATAAACAAAGCCGTGTGTCCTTCGGAACGCTTTGCAACCGGCACACAATTGGCTTCAACCCACATCAATACACTTCACTTAATTAATGAGACCTATAAATTAATGATTTATAAAATTTAGCATAGAGGTGCAACCATTTTAACCCAACACAATAGTACTACTTACAGAAACGCACCGGGACATATATTTCCTGACTTGGCATAGCAGGGCATCTCATTAGATGCCTCGTTCTTGATGCTCTATCCTTTACAATGCACAATGAAACAAAATGTTAGTGCTCCACTATCACGGTGGTACCAGTGTGTTAATAGTAACACATCGCATCACTTCAGCTATGATAATGAAATTTAACTTAGCAGTTCCCATCTATCCAAAAAATTCACTGATGTTGTAAAGACAATGGTACCAGGGAAAATTTGTAATAACCAATTAGAGTGGCATGTCTTAGTAGACACACTACTAAAATCTGTGGTGGTGCAAAAATAGTCATGGTGCATTGGCGTGTAAATGTTAAATGTACACACCATGACATGTTTTGGAAAATAAAAAATGTGGTTCATATTATGTAAGGCTCCATTAGTGGTGTGTTAGTAACAGAACGCACCTCTAGACATCATGTCAGTTCTTTGGTAGAACTATCACATTGATGATTTCAATTTAACAAAGGGCACCATGAATTTGCACGCCATAAATTTTATCATTGTGGTATGTCTTTGTTAACGAAATGAATCGGCATTGTTAAAATCATTGAATCGATGCAGTTAAAATTACTAAGTTGGTGTGGAGCATCCTATGAGACACACCCCTAGGTGGTGTTGTTTCTCTAATATAGAGCACCGACTTTAGGGCATATGTTATGTTTGCATCGCACCAATTTATTTTTAAGATTTTTTTCCCAAAAAAAAGTAATTTTGGATTTTTTTAAATACATGTCATTTATATATGTATTTGTTTTATAATTTCAATTTATTTTATCTATATATACGTGCCTAAAAATATTTGTATGTGAATCGGAGATGACGACGATGAGAGGAGGAGGAGTGACAACATGTCGATACACACACATTTGTGCATGAGTGGGAGGCCAAAGACAGGGAGAGTGAGTTCTTCCCTCACCCTATTTAACAACCGACACAGGACCTTTTGATGGACATTGACCTTTCGGAGTTTTATTAGGAGGTTACATCCCTTAAGGGGAATTCTTTCTTGTTACAACAATTGTTCTGTCACTCGGATCATGCGATACAAGGGTTCATTGTCGGTCTTGATCTGTAGTATCATCCCACTAAGGAGGATGTATATTTCGTCATTGAGTTTTCTACGAGGGGAGAGTATTTCACCATTTCCACGTGCTATCACTTAATGTTGCAAGACATACCCAACTGGCATACGTGTAGAGATATGCCGATCTACATGTTCTTTCGCTTTCGGAGTTCCAGGGTCATGTTGTTCAGTTGCGTATATTATATATTCATTTGAGAGACATGACATTAGGTTCTTGCGTCTTATGCTCTTGGCACTATCACAATATAGCTCTGATGGGAAGAACATTAATTTCTCTATGTTGTATTATATAGATAGTTTACTGCAAACACCATGATTTATTAGGTGGGAAGATGTTTTTTTGAGACAATTTTTTCATGCATTAGATCACTATCGCACTATTTTTTCTAGGATGAGATTCTTCCCATTCGTGTCATAGTTATATAAACCATTATTTGAGATGGTTCATTCCACTCGGAAAAAATTAACCCTCTTTCCTGCTAGGCCTACATTTGATGTGCATATGCACATGTGGGGGAAATTGATTCCCAAGAGGGGCTAGTACGAGTTTCCCATTTATCTTGTCAATAGGGAGGTATGTGAATTATTGGATATAGAGGAAAATAATTTCCTTGATATTGTAGAATACTCATATGTGATGATGGATTGGAGAGCATATACAAACATCTAATTTACAGTAGAGGAGCCAGTAGATGAGAGAGGTAATATTATCGTTGTGTTCTGATCATTCTGTTTGCATATTTTTATGTCTTGTTTAATGCACACGTAATTTATTGTAACATTTTGTTTCAATTATATTATTATTATTATCTATTTTTTTGTAGATACTGGAACATATCGGTGGCCACCCACCTATTCTGCTGGCTCAAATCCCAATTTCCATTTTGGCAGTTTTTCCTAGTTTTTCGGGTCCTAAACTTTTGGGGTTGTTTTGAGGCCTGCCACAGTCAAATTGTAAGCTCTATCTAGAGTGTGAAGACAACATGTTTAGTCCTCATATATTTATTTCCAACGAGTTACTGTGAGAATAAAAGGAAGATTGTATGCAAAAGTCACAACCTCGAGAAGTTGATGTACCAACTTACCCCATTGAGGCCCACATGACTTTTGGCACTTCATCTCATAGGGTTAGGTTTTTGGATGCTTTTGGCACTTCATCTCATAGGGTTAGGTTTTTGGATGTTTAGGGTTTTCTAATTTATTATTTATGTTAAAAATTCCTTTGGAGCCTCATTGTAACCATCTTCTTGTGAATGAGCATAACTGACACATCTCTTCTTAGAGATAAGCTACCACCATTCTAGCTAGCTTGTGTTCTTTTGCATTTTACAGTCTTTTGTATTCCATACAGTTATTAATAGAATATGAGCTTTACTGTATTATTGTGTTCCTTGCCATATCTCTGTGTAATTATTTTTTATATCTCTGGTATATCTCTACCTTCATATCATTCCTAAAATAATCTAGATCAGTGGTATCAGAGAAGTCTGCTCCTTGTCGTCCTTAGTGCATGTCCCCGACGAGGTCAAGGTATAGAGAGTTGGGTATCGAGATTGTATCTCTTGAGGAAAACCTCTCTCGCAAGCCAAATATATCTTCCATGGTGGAAGAAAAGAGGGACATAGGGATAGGATATCCTTTCAAATTTTTTCTCGAGCAAACCATCGCACGATAAAGGAATGAGACAATGGATAGTTTCACCCAAATCCTTCGACGGTTGCCAATAAAAATAGAGGCACCTTCAACTAGCGATCACTTCAAAGGTGTGATGTCATTCAAGGTACAAGTTAAATTTGATATTCCTTTATTTAAAGGCCAGATAGATTTCGATGCTTTGGAAAAATGGTTAAATATGCTAGAGTGTTATTTCTTTATCCATAAATTTTCCAATATTGAAAAGATCACCTTCGCGCTCCTTAAGGCCTTTCCCCATGTGATGTAGGAGTATTTTACAAAGCCAAAATCATGCGCCTAGCCAAAGGAGTAGCTGGACATGCAGATGGAAAAGAGCATGTTTTTATGCACAACGTTTTGAATTTTGAAACTGAAGCATTAATGTAATAAGCTAGAAGGAACATACTTGCATTTATATCTTGGAGATTGTAAATAGATCTTGAGCGATTTCTCTCATCTGTCGGATGTAATAGACATTAAGTATATTTAATGAAAGTAGGTAGATTTGAATTAATATATTAGACAGTTTAGAGAGTAGGAGGGAAAACAGATATAGACACCCTCACCCTTGTATCATGGTATTATTATCATCATTGAGAGCTGTAGCAGAGAGCTGTAGAGAAGAACCCATGTACAGGAGCAGTTGAGTTAATATATGAAGATTTGACTCAATTTTCATGGTTTTATGATGCTTACTGTTTACATTTGTTGAATGGTATACTTACAATTGTTTATTCTCTCTGTTTATACATTTGTTTCAATGTTGTGTTGAATGTGTGATTTCATGTTAAGTATATGAAGTCTAAGAGAGAAGAAGAATGAGTTTCAATTGTTTCTCTTCCTGAGAATTCCTACAAGGAGTGCAGTGAATGTCTGCAAGGTGTGTGTTGACGAAGGTCTAAGTTTTATCTCAGAAATCTCAGAAAGGATACCATTGTT
>CBVK0101468159.1:5322-20129 GCA_900067695.1 Picea abies | reverse complement strand
TATGTTTATGTTTATGTTATATGTGTGAGTGTGTGTGTGTGTGTGTGTGTGTGTGTGTGTGTGTGTGTGTTTTAATTTTTTTATGTTTTTTGTTTCTGTTAAATGTTGTAATTAGTTTCAAATGTGTATGTGTAGAGGATGAGTTTATTGTGAGAGAAGATAATGAAAGAGAGAGTGTTTATCATGAAGATTTCAATGTTAGTGAAGAGAGTGAAGGTGGATGTAGGGGGGGTTATCAAGAAACAGAAGATTACACACCTACATCCACCTATCCCTCAGATGTTGGTGATGAGCTTCCTTGGGAAGGGTATACTGAAGCGATGACCCTTGAACGATACTCAGGTGTTAAAAGAAGGTTGCAAAATGATTTGAGGTGCTTGGATCTCCCTCGAGAGAGTAAGAAAAGATTGGAGAATGTTTTTCATTCATTGTAGAACTTTATGGATGCATATCAAAAGATGAGGCCAATGACTGATATTTTTATCGATTTGATGAAGAGACGAAAGTCGGAGGTTATGAGACTCAATAAATGAGAAGTAGTAAAAATTAGAGTTTCAAAAGAAGATGCAATTTCTATGTTCAATTTCAAAGAGGGGCCAAAGCAAAAGATGTTGAAGGTGCAATATTTTAAGCACCCCAACATAGCAGGACACCTTTATAATAGATTTTTGGCAGTGTATGGGAAGTTTTCATGGAATGAAGAGGTTCCACGTTACTTTTCTAGAATATTTTATGCATATTTTTTCATGGGCATGCACCCTGATTATATCATCCTATCGTCTAGTTATTATGGGACTGGTAAAGGACGAGCATATGATCGAAATGGGGCATACCAAAATGAAGCATTGCATAGGCATCCAAAACCTTTGGTATCTCATCCAAAAGAGGAATTCTCCTCACATTCAGAGATGTCATCTGCATCAGATGTTGAAAACTAGGCCAGGAATGCAATCGAGGAAAATTTAGATTCAATTTTTTATGGTGTTGATATTGGTTTGAACCATCAGAGAGTTGAATCCAATTATCATGTCAATTTTGTTTACAAAATAGATGAGGAGATAGATTCCATGTCCATAGAGGATATACGACAAGAGTATAAAAAATGTTTCTGTAATAGTTTGAAGGAGTTAATTCAAAATGATAAACCAAACACCAGATTGCTATGTGCTACAGTTAGTAAATTTTTCATGCATTTGAGGATAATTTTCTTGAAGTTCTAGATACATATCATTGTATCTTTAAAAATAATTGGGTTGTTATCGTCATTCATTGCAGTTTGGTCATTTTTTAAATGAACCTCCAGTAAATAGTGTACTTGAAACCTCGATCTTAAATTTGAAATGGTTGAATCAGGTATGTGCTTAAAAATATCCACTCTAGTTGTCCAAACTTCAGAACTTGTTAAATAATCAACATGCATGATTTTAATTTTTTTGTATTAGTGTAAACACAGATTCATACTCTGTCTCCCACTACTTGAGCAGGCTTGTCCCAATTCTCATTGGGAGAGTTTGAAGAGGGTGGGATTTCACAGGTATCATTGCATGTTGAAAACAAATTTAGTTATATATGAAAATTGCAATGTCATTTAAATTATTAATTTAAAAGAAAAATGTCTTAATCAATATATAATTTATTGAATTGTAGGGTATGGTGGGTAAGACCGTGACTCAACCAACCATGGGAATGGCATCCTCTTCTGTGGCTGATGATATTAAGGTTGGAACATCATAGGTATTACATGTTTCAAAATTTAAAACTACAATTTAATGTGTTAAAATCATTGAAATTTAATTTTCAAATGTACAAATTTGAAATGTGTTATAGGGAAATGTGGAGAAGAGAGTGTGGGAGATTGGGATTGAAAATGATGCATCCATACCCGAGAAGGATGCATCTATTCAGGATGATTCTTAATTAAATGTATGTACATTGCACATTAGTGAGTTTTAGTTTGCTTTTATGATGGGTCTTTTATATGTAAGTGTTCAATCTTATTTGTGTTGAATATGCTTTTTTTTTTTTTTACCTTTTTCAAATTTATGTTTGATCAACTTTTTAATTAAGACTTTCCTATTCATATAAGGGTTACTCAATTATTGTCTATATAACTTCTCAATCCTTCTATCAATTATTTTGAAATATATATAACTCCTATATAAGTTTATCGTCATCTAAAATGGTACGTTCAATCTTATTTATGTTTAAATCATGATGCAAACCAAATTCTGAAATCTATCATTTGATTATATGACAACATAATATAGATCTCCCACATAAAAAAGAGGGAAGATTCTAAATTCACTTGGATACCGATCTTATTTAAGATTATATCATGATTCAACCTAAACTATTCTAGATTTAAAAATATGATTACATGATCTTGTTCATGATCTTGTTCATGATCTTATTTATAGGTTTAAACTTTAGATATGATGCAGGCAATTTTGAACTTGAGCATTTGATTATTTGAGAACAAGCTCTATCCCACATCAGAAAAGAGGAAGATTCCAAATTTTCTTCAATTGCATTTCTTATCTTCTTGTCCAATAATGGTGTAATATGGAAATGTGTTTTCTGCATACAACGAAGTGAATTCCACTGTAGAATAGGAGATAAGTATTTTCCTTGAAGAATGGCTTAATATGGAGATTTGTGAACTTTCTACATGTACACAAGAGAATTTATAAGAACACATTTTTTCTCTTTAAAATTTGTATAGATATGATCTTACTTTGCTTAGATCATGTAGGCAATGTTGAAAAAGCCTTTGGTTATAAAAGAAAATTAAAGATTTATGCAAAGAATGGCTTAATATGGAGAGTAACTATTTTGGAAGTGATGCAAGTTTGGTTCTAAAAAAATGCTAAAAAGTATAATTTTTAGAAAGAGCAATAATCTTAGATATGTGGAACTCCGGTTGGGTATGTTATTCTTGCTCACATGGTTATGTTAATCTTGATGATCTCTTGGGTATGTTATTTTTTCTCATTGTTATTTGATAAAGTTAAATATCTTTAAAATATTTGTTAATAAAGTATATGCTAGTATGTGTTATTGGTTTTTATTTTCATTGTTACAGTGATGTTTAAATTATTGGTAGAAAAGGAGCACATAGATTTTGGAAGATGAAACTGTTGAATCTTAGATCTGTGGAACTCTGGTTTGATATGTTATTCTTTCTCACATGATTATGTTAATCTTGATGATATGCTTGGGTATGTTATTCTTTCTCATTGTTATTTAATAAAGTTAAATATCTTTCAATTGTTAATAAAGTATATGCTAATATGTGTTATTGGTTTTTCTTTTTATTGTTACAGTGATATTTAAATTATTGGTAGAAAAGGAGCACATGGATTTTGGAAGATGAAACTTCAACAGTTTTGGTATGTCAATTTTTCTTTAATCACAATTTGTTTTATTTATCTAAAATGGTATGTGTACATTTTATTTGAAATTTGTAGATATATTTTATTTAAAAATATATATATTTTTATTTATGTTTTAATTTTTATTTTTTATTTTTTTTTCAAGGATGAAGAGATATATCTCAGCGATGGTTTAGAGTTGAACTTTGGAGATAAATGTTAATTGCTTCTCAGTTTTAATTAGTTTTTGTTAATTTTAAGACCAACACCACTTAATGGTGATATCATATTTAGATATTGACATGAAGATTGATCATACTTAGATTATATTATTACCCTATATAAGTTGATGGGTATGTACATGCATGATGTTATGACATCACATTAGTGTAATGTAATTTATATATGGAAAACACTCATTACTAAGAAGTGATTGGATTCATGTTATGCATAAGAGATCATGGGTTAGTAACTCCATATTGAACACAAAAGCTTATTTTAATTGATTCATTACTAGCATAGAGTATTCATTATGAATATCCAATGTCATTTGAGTTAACATGTCATATGCTTTTCCTTGGGGCTTTTGTGCATCCTTGCACAAGATCAATCATTGATTACTATAAACCAATGACACTAATGTTATATGATATTGTTATATACTATATTACTCTATTCAATGGACTTACTTCTACTCATGTATGTTTATAGAAAGTACTAGTAATCTTTATATAAATGAGTTTCCAGCTTATACAGGTTCAAAAATTCCTGTAATCAACCCGATAGCATGTGATAAACATGTGTATATATTATGCAAACATTATTAGCTTATTCATAGTAATTATGACTATTCCACATTTAACTCAATGGAAACAAAAGCAGGGGTATCCAACTTATAGTTGAATCGAGTTACAAGTGAGAAGGTTAAACAAGGCTATACTTTCATAGAGGTTTACGTGGAACAACCATTACGTATATTTTGTAATAATCATCATAGTAATAAAACATGTACTACTTATTGAATATATAGCTCTTTCTTGAATATCATAATCGAAGTGGTGAACTAACATACTTATATGATATTGTTTATACTTGTGATTACTCAATCTAACAAGGCTCATTGATTAGTGAACATCTCGTACTATGCTTGTTATTGATTATGATGGTATTATATCTCCATAATAGAACTAGTATGAACATTGATCTTACAGTACTTGTATTACTAGTATAAGCTCATGTATGAAACCAAATGCTAAGGGTCTCAGATTAAGCTATACTTAATAGTATCAATAGTGTGTGTACTTCTCTTTTCATGAATAGTGTTTATTATGGTAATGCTTATAATATGTAGTTAGCTTACAGAGATCGTAAGCAGTAAATAGTGTTTACTTAAGCTTCTATAACTAAGCTAGTACTAATGCCATAGAGATAATAACATGACATAGTATATGTAATCAAGTACACTAATAAGGGGTATGTGTAATATAGTAATGAATAGAAGCGTGTTTGAATCCCATTGATTCTTGGTTTCTAAGCTGTAACGAAACATATGATTGGTATTGATATGTTGATATAAGTGAATACAAGAGACTGAATTATGACTACTTGTTGATATTGTAGTGTGATAACTTAGGATGAGTATGTATTACAGTAATAAGGTTAAACACACCACTATGTACAAACTAGTTATGATGCTTGAACATGATGAATCATTTCCATGTATTACTAAGCTAATGGTGATTAGTTATTGTGTTTTATTGGTAAGCTACTAGCCTTATATGTAATTATAACGTATACCAATCTACTAATTCAGCTTATTGTAATAACTCATACTCATAACAACAAGGTAGTTTCCCTATATAAGCTTGTGTTTACTTATATAATGGTATTAGATCTATGACTCTTATCAGCCTCTTTGTTGTGATTGATTATACCATATCCCTGTATTAGTACATGACCACACTTCTACTTTGACACATAGTAATGGCACTCAATCTATGACCTATGTTATAGGGTAAGCATGTTTTACATCACTAAGGATCATAAGTAGAGGAGAAGAGTAAATACAATGGAAACTAAACCACAAGTGATCCCATGAATACAATATGGTTTAAATCCCATACAAAGCTGAACATGCTTACATATCGTGTATGAAACTAACACAGGTTTGTTATTACATAATGTTATCGTATAGGGTATGATTTATTAGGGTGAGCTTACTGTTAGTTTAAACGTTGAAAGCAAGTAGTAGAAGCTGATGATGGAGAATAACACCTTGTTCTTACTTATGTGTAATAAGAAACTGTAATCATAGAAGATATATTGTAATTAGTGACCAATAGTATCATAGTCTAATCACACTTGTTCTATGTTCTAGCTTATGTAAACTATTACTTATTGTTATATTGATATCATTTCCATAACTAGTGAATCACACATCTTACTTGTTTGATTATGGATAATACATAATCTCAGTACTAGTGAAATCAGAGCTATTACTAACATGTTATGGATAGTAGATCAATGGGATCCATACTACCTATATGAATAGAGTTTCTTAAGATCTATAGTACCACTTTGATTCCCATTCTAGTAACACATTAGCTAAGTTGTAACCAATCTTTATTGGTTTTTCTCATCTACTACCTCTTTCATTGCACTCAGTGTGTGTGATTCTCATATTCACTTTGCTTATATTGATAGAGATATACACATGTATATTAATCAATGGGCTTGTAGTATTATCCATAATGAATATTATGGAATACAATGGAATGATTTTTAAGTTTTATAAGTAGAATGAGTAAGATAAATACCTTATACTTGCTTGTTTAGATATACTTACCACATTAATCATATTGGTTTGATTTTCATTTTGTAGTAGTAACTAGATCAACTTGTCCTTATTCATTGTACTCATCGGTCAATCAATCCATGCTACTAGAACAATGATGCCTAATCAATCACTACTTAGGCATCTTACTTAGTCCATGGGATTGGACTAGCTATGATGGTGTTCTAAGCAGGTGGATAAGCTTATATGTTACCATTATGACTACCAACCCAGTAGTGTAACTGAAACTTCTTACTGAGTCCAAACATGTATGGGATTTGGACTACTTGAGCTTACATTATGCATTTGATTCCTATATCAAGACTAGTATCATCTGGACGGAGTAGAAGATGAACATAGGATTTTGTATATATAGGAAGAGGCATAATTAAGACAAGAATTAGACTAGTTAGAATGAGTACCATTGTATTTGCATAATATTAGTACACATAAGCTATTCCATAAGAAACATGTATAAGTAATGATAACAATGGGATTAACTCTATATGAGATCACACTTATACCGATCTTTATGGGAATACTTATTACGAAAATGAGGAGCATTGTTATAGCCCTTATATCAAAGCAGTGTGTATTTATTGCTATAACTTCATACTCTATAATGATGAGGTGATGTCATATTAGTACCATGGGAGTTAGCTAATCCATATCCCATGTAGCTAACATGATAACATAACTAGTAATCATAATCATTACACTAGTATAGCTCACCAAGCCCATACATTAGAATACAGGTATCATAACTAACACCATGTTATAACACAAACCTGTCATATCTTTAATAAGATACACTAATCATTACCATTATATCACTAGCTTATAGTAGAGAGTTATATCAGTGTCGTTAGGAACTTCGAATAATGAGATTGATTACTATTACTAATGTCGGTCCTTATTACAACATGTGTATGTTACCTTTTTTCATCATATTCACATGGCCACATAGGCATTGAATAAGAAAAACATAGGCAGTAGGTAGTCTCTATACCAGGATTAATGGGAATGTAAGAAGCATAGGTTCCAAGTGTTCCCATAGAGCATGTGTAATCAATACTTATAGCTAACGTAATTAGTATATACTAGTAATGATATTACTGTAATCAATAGGTACTAGTAATGATCTTACCCTAATCAATAGGTACTACTAGTAATGCCATACTAAGCTATGAAAGGTGTAATTATGGCTACTACTATACAATGGGTTTACTAAATACACAACCACGATTCACCAAGTTGGAGATAGAGATTGACTGTACGAATTACTATGAGTAAAAAAAAAGCGACACGGCTCCATACTTGAGAGTGGTTGATAACATAGGTAACATAGCTAGTCTAAGCTCATCTCATAACACATCTAGCTTAAGTAACCTTGATTTCACTGTCCATATTACTATGGGTTTAAGTATCACTACTAATCTCATATGGGTATAGTTCTAAGTATAATGTTTATACCCGTTTAATTACAGTAATCATGAAAGTAATGGAAATCACTCATATTAGTAAAAATTAAAGATATAGTTAGTATGAAATGCATGAGAATTTATCTTTAGTGTTCATTAGGTAAGCACTATTCAGTGATCTGAACCGTATCGAATATGGTAATAGTACTAGTTGAATATGCAAGTACATATATAGTGGTAATCATGAGCTCTTATCAGCTTAGTCTAATCAATGAATCAAACCTTTTGTTATAGATTAGTAATACAGATTAGTGTGTACTTACTCATAGCTTACTTACAGGTTAACAATAAAATACACATAGTACTAGTATTACCATAGCTTCCCAATCAATGGAGTTTACTAGTATGTTTCAAGCTTATACTCAGAGCTTCTATGTGGCTTTTGTAATGTGAATAGCTTCCCAATCAATCAATTTAGCATGCTCAGAACTGTTGGGAAGTGATGTAAAAGGATTGGTAGTCATGGGAGACTAATATCATATGAACTGATATAAGCTAATTATAATAATAATAATTTATACTTATATTATTACCCTATATAAGTTGATGGGTATGTACAAGCATGATGTTATGACTAGACATTAGTGTAATGTAATTTATATATGGAAAGCACTCATTACTAAGAAGTGATTGGATTCATCTTATGCATAAGATATCATGGGTTAGTAACTCCATATTGAACACAAAAGCTTACCTTATTTGAATCATTACTAGTATAGTGTATTCATTATGAATATCCAATGCCATTTGAGTTAACATGTCATATGATTTTCCTTTGGGATTTTGTGCATTCCAATTTGGCATGCACATAAGCCCTATGGTTGTTGTGCATGCCAATTTGGGATGAACAGAATTGTTGGGGCATGCACAGAACTGTTGGGAATTGGTTTAAAATGATTGGTAGTTACAGGAGACTAATATCATATGAACTCATATAAGATAATAATAATTATTATTATATACTTATATTATTACCCTATATAATTTGATGGGTATGTACAGGCATGATGTTATGACTAGACATTAGTGTAATGTAATATATATGGAAAGAACTCATTACTAAGAATTGATTGGATTCATGTTATGCATAAGATATCATGGGTTAGTAACTCCATATTGAACACAAAAGCTTACCTTATTTGATTCATTACTAGTATAGTGTATTCATTATGAATATACAATTCCATTTGATTTAACATGTCATTTTCTTTTCCTTAGGGTTGTTGTGCATGCCAAATTGGCATGCACAACATCCATAGGCACAGAAGCCCTATGGTTGTTGTGCATGCCAATTTGGCATGCACATAACTATTGGGAATGTTGATTTTTTATAAGCTAGGTTAAGCATGAAGTTCATTTCTTTTTATCATTTCACTTGACCATAAACAATAATGTTGCAACAACCAAGATCACAAGAAGAAACAACATGCACAAGAACACAAGAAGTATCCTGGGAAACCCTTCTCAACAAGGGAAGAAAACCCATCCAAATCCTTTGCTATATTCTTCAAGAGAAAGACCTACACCAAGATAAACCTTCGCACACAAGAGGGGGTTCTTCAAACACTAGAAGACTAGTGCCCAAGAGAGGTGTGCACCTTTTCCCAAGTATATGTGTTTGCTGAAATTTCCAAACTCACAAAGAAGATATAATTCCACAATGGGGAATCATCCCTTACTTATATTAAATTTTCCAATCAAAAAAGGCGTCTATTGGCTCAACAGGGCCAACCTCTCTAAGTTACTTTATAATATATTATTATTATTATTATTATTATTATTAATTATCTTTTAAATTTATTACTAATCATATTAAGGTGGGGCCGACCTTTACCCTTTATATAAAAATTAGGGTTACAGGTAGGTTTGACTCATGAACAACATATAGAAAAGGATATGATACACCCACTAGTGCTCATCCACTACGGGCACATCCATAGGGATGGCACAGCTCTGATTCACTGCATTACACATAAGAACTAGGTCTTCACATGTTCACCTGTGCTCGTCCACAAGCATGCCCACTCTACATATTTGTTTTCCCCCCAACCATCGACAGGAGAAGCATCTGGAGTCTTCTCGTCAAATCTATTGCTCAGAGGAGGCTAATACATCATCTTCATTTCTATTCTCATGACGATGCACCCAGCACTTTGGGATTTTACACATTCACCTTGTGCTCATCCACAGGCACATCCTAACTCAACAGATCGCTTTTCCACTGGAAAATCATCTGGAGTTCTTCTCAACTCTCTGAATGGAGTTATCTCTACGTTCCCATCTTTGTCTCAGGCGGGAACCACATACCCTTCTTAGGGGATTTCTTTCAGGTTTTTGAGTAGAGAGAAATACTTCCTTATATGCTATGTTCCACATCTCATAGGTTTTTAATATGGAGGATGTCTCCCATAGCTGCATTCATCAACACTCCCTCTCAGCTAGGGAGGCATTCTTTATTATGCCAATTCTCACATGGATGTATTTTGAATTTTGTCTTGGCTGGAGTTATCGACACTCCCTTTCAACTAGGGAGTCATTCTTCACGAAGTTAAGTTGGTGAAGATATTTGCAATCTTATAATGTGTAGGAAGGTACTTCATGTGTACGATTTTCCTCTGCATCATATCTATGAAATAAGGATATTTCATCTTATCGTATTTCAATCCATCAGGAAACATTGGGTTCTCAAGGATCTTTACTCACAGCTTTTGGTTATCATCATAGGATCCATATCATAGTCAAGTAAATCTATCATAAGCTTGTTAAGACACATTGCTTCGCACACTTGATGCTTATATACTCTGCCTCTGTGGTACTTAAGGCTATAGATTTATGTCTCCTACTGCATTAGGAAACCATGAAAAAAAACACGATAGAACATCGGTTGGATGTGCTTTTCTAGTTCACTGTACTTTCTTCTCAATATGATTAGGAATATCCTGCAAACTCAAATTTATATTGGAGGCATATCTTAGGCCATATCCAACTGTGCCTCATATATATCACAATACATGTTTTGTTGTTTGTCAAGTGAGTTTGTCTTGGTTGACTCATGAAATGACTAGGCACATTCACTGCATGGTATGAATCAAGTCTAGTGTTGATCAGATACATTAGTGATTCAATTAGTAGTGGATCAGTCTCACCTGAATCATCATCAATCTTCTTCTTTAAATCCAACATGGTGGATTTTTCATTCTTTAATACTGAAATTATTTAATATTTTCATTGTATATTTTCCATGACTCGGAAAAATCTTATAGGTCATCTGTCATACTTCTTGTCCCAAGAAGTAGTGCATCATTCTCAGATTATTCATATTGAATTCAGAAGTCAAGGATTACTTGTAACAACAATGCTTTTTGAATAAGTCATCAAGATCAGGCTCTCGTCACCAATACAATAATGATATAGGTTTGGATCAGAAATACTCTTGTTGAAATCCAAATTTATCAAGTATCTATCTATCTGATATAGTTTCCAACTCATGGATGGAGGTACAGATGGAAGTGCATTAGTTCACTGGGTCAAGTGTCTCATCATAGACAACTCCCTTTGTTTATGAGACATTTAAGAAGAATATTTATCTTGGTTGATCTTTATCCTTTGAGATATTTAAGAAGAATATAGTCACGGTGGCATATTTTTTCATCTTTGTTATTTTGAAGCTGGCCCTTTAAAGTGGGGACTTGAGTAGGTGATTGGCTTCCTTGTATTGACGTCATCTTCTTTCCATTCATTGATAGTTGTCTCTAGTAAACCCTTTTGTATTACCCACAATAACTCTTCCTCTGAAGTTTTTTTTTTCAAGAACTTTGAATTTGCTTGATCCATCAAGCTTATCTTCGATCATAGTTTTTTTTCATCATAATTTTAGATTCTTCACAACCCTTTGTCAACTAGGCTAGAAAACCTGACGGTTAGTCTAGGCTAGCACTTTTAGTTTTTATTGGACTTATGAATGCCAACAATAAGCCTTTGAGATATAGTATAACACTGGTGAGCTGAAGAGCTCCTTCAATGGTTGTAGAAACCCTAATTTTGAAATTTCTGCAAAATTTGGCGAAACCCTAGAAACCATCAGGCCAAAAATTCAAAATGCTCGAAATGTCACTCTGAGAGTATTTGGAGATGCGCTGGAAGAGGCCGTACTCTTCTATGCCAAAATTATCCCCAGGGTCCAAGTTTTAAGGGGTTGAAACACCTAAAATAAGAGGGTCGTACGGATTTTCTGGAAACCCTAGGAGGGTCATACGGTTCTGCAGAAGAGGAGGGATGATTGGTAAAAGGTGAGACGTGGTAGATGCTTGTGCAATGGGTTCTTTCAAGACCTATGCTCTGATACCATGTTGATTTTTCATAAGCTAGGTTAAGCATGAAGTTCATTTTATTTTAGCATTTCACTTAACCATAAACAATAATGTTGCAACAACCAAGATCACAAGAATAAACACCATGCACAAGAACAAAAGAAGTATCCTAGGAAACCCTTCTCAACAAGGGAATAAAACCCTGCCAAATAATTTGGTATATTATTCAAGAGAAATACCTCCACCAAGATAAACCTTGGCACACAAGAGGGTGCTTCAAACCCTAGAAGACTAGCGCCCAAGAGAGGTGCGCACCTTTTCCCAAGTAGATGTGTTTACTGAAATTTCCAAACTTACAAGGAAGATATGATTCCACAATAGGGAATCATCCCTTACTTATATTATACATGTCCAATCAACAAAGGCATCTATTAGCTCAACAGGGCCGACCTCTCTAAGTTACTTTATAATATATTATTATTATTATTATTATTATTATTATTATTATTATTATTATTATTATTATTATTATTATTATTAATAATTATCTTTTACATTTATTATTAATCATATTAAGGTGGGGTTGACTTGTACCCTTTATATAAAAATTAGAGTTACAGGCAGGGCTGACTCTTGAACAACATATACTTCTGATTTGATACACCCACTAGTGCTCATCCACTAGGGGCACATCCATAGGGATGTCATAGCTCTGATTCACTGCATTACATTGAAGAACCAGGTCTTCACATGTTCACTTGTGCTCGTCCACAGGCACTTCCACTCTACAGATATGTTTGCCCACTACCACCGATAGAAGAATCATCTGGAGTCTTCTCGTCAACTCTGCTGCTTAGAGGAGGCTAATACATCATCTTCATTTATGTTCTCATGACGATGCACCCAGCACTTTGGGATTTCACACGTTCACCTTGTGCTCAGCCACAGTCATGTCCTAACTCAACAGATCACTTTTCCATTGGATAATCATCTGGAGTTCTTCTCTACTCTGTGAATGGAGGAGGTCATCTTTATGTTCCCATCTCTGTCTCAGGTAGGAACCACGTACCCTTCTTAGGGGCTTTCTCTCAGGTCTATAAGCTGAGAGAAAGACTTCCATGCTATGTTCCACATATTACAGGTTTGTAAGCTAGAGGATGTCTCCCATAGCTGCATTCATCAACAGGGAAGTGGTGTAAAAGGATTGGTAGTCACGGGAGACTAATATAATATGAACTGATATAAGATAATATAATAATAATAATATATACTTATAGTATTACCCTATATAATGTTATGACTAGACATTAGTGTAATGTAATATATATGGAAAGAACTCATTACTAAGCAGTGATTGGATTCATCTCATGCATAAGAGATCATGGGTTAGTGTTAGCGATATTTCTTGTTAAGGGGGTTGGAGTGCGAAAGGATGGGTTAAAACCCATTTGTCCTAAGTTTTGAGTGATAATGCGCCTATGGTAAGCAACACGCAAGTCTGAGCGGTCCAGATTCGCGCGCCCGGATCAATGGCGCGCGTTGGATTCCGGACCCACCTTGCCTTTCTACCTTTAAGCGGGAGGGGGGGGTCCGGAATCGGGGGTGCACCTTTCCAACGGCTCAGATCAGCTCACCCAGATCAACGGCGATGAAGATCATTCCGGACCCCCCCGCCTTTCTACCTTTAAGTGGGGGGGGGGGGGTCCGAAATTCCATATGCAGCTTCCCGACGGCCACGATCGAGGCGCCCAGATTAGCGGCGCTCGTGCAGCCCCACCCTTCTCAGCTACCCGGTGCTTAACCAGTGTGGGCCCTCCTCTCGTCATTTCATCCTCCCTTCTACCTTTCCCCTACTGTCGTGTGTCATCCATTCACCTCCCCTCTTTGGTTTGTGTGGTCTTACCTTCTTCTCACCACCCACTCGTTCCTCTCCACGTGTCCCGCTCCTTTCCATATCAGCCTCTCACCCGAAGGTGAATTCATTCCTCCCGTCTTCCTCCCTTTCACCTGATGTCTTCCGCCATGAATTGTCCTCCGTCATCCTTCTCTCATCTCGTCACGTCTTCCATGCCCTTATACCCCGGCACCACCATCCTCGTCATGTGCCTCATCCTCCGCGCTGGCCTCCATGCCTATTCGTCGCAGCCAGTCTGTTATTCCATGTGGCAGTGTGAGGAGTCTTCCATATCCCAAAGTGTTGAGTTGGCCAGGCCACCCTCGATCCCAAGAAGCAATTATTGAGGAAGTTGGTGGTGGTTAGACCTCGTCTCTGCCATAATGGGGACGTCCTGCAATGAATTAAAGGCACGTCGATTCGCCGATGTAACTGTCAGAAGATTGATCGCGTCTGACATAAGTTACACTATTATTCAAAGATTGTGGCTGCAGAATGTCAGAAGCCATGCAGACGCAAAGCTTTCAATACCTTTCTTGGTTCCGCTGCTGTTGTTGTTTTGAGTATATGTAGGCATTTTCGCCATTTTTGTATCTATCGATGGTAGAGCTAAGCTCCCGACTGTAAAATTTCAGCAAACATTCTGGTTTCCTGGTTATGCCTCTGTGTTTGAGATTTCTTGGTTTATGACAAACAGTTCTCCTTTTTCCATCTTTGTATCATCTTGTGCCGAAGAGTTCAAAGTTGAATGATTCACGTGGATTGTTACAGTTATGTCATGATAAAGGATTTGTCGTGGCATCTTTGTATTCTCTGTTTTTCTGTGTTCGAATATAAAGTGACTTTGTGTTTGAATACTTTCTCCTCCAGTCTGTTATGAACATGATGTTGATGATAGACCCTTGCACTCTTCTTGCG